>PVJI01009488.1:7412-65285 GCA_004026765.1 Micronycteris hirsuta | reverse complement strand
AAGATCAGAACAAATTACAACTAACGGACGAAGAGATAGCCAAATTAACAGATGCCCAGTTTAAAACACTGGTAATCATGATGCTCACAAAACTGGAAGAAATAGTTGAACACATGAACAAAACGATAAAGATAACGGAGGAAGATTTACAGGGAACCAATAGGGAAAAAAAGGAAGCTGGGACTCAAACCAATGGGGTAGACCAGAAGGAAGAAACAAGAATTCAAAAAAATGAGGAGGGACTCAGGAACCTCAGAGACATTTGTAAACTACCCAACATCCGGATCATAGGCCTGCCAGAAGGACAAGAGGAACACCAAGAAATTGAACATATTTTTGAACAGATAATGAAGGAGAACTTCCCAAATCTGGCAAAGGAAATAGGCTTCCTGGAAGTCCAAGAAGCTCAGAGAACCCCAAAGAAGCGGGACCCAAAGAGGAACATACCAAGGCACATCATCATAACATTACCCAAGGTCAAGAATAAGGAAAGAATCTTACAAGCAGCAAGAGAAAAGGAGACAGTTACCTACAAAGGAATTCCCATAAGACTGTCAGCGGATTTCTCTAAGGAGACCTTCCAAGCAAGAAGGGGCTGGAGAGAAATATTTCAAATCATGAAAACCAAGGACCTACAACCAAGAATAATCTATCCAGCAAAACTGTCATTTAGAATGGAAGGGCAGATAAAGTGCTTCTCAGATAAGGTGAAGTTCAAAGAGTACATCATCACGCAGCCTTTACTATATGAAATGTTAAGGGGTTTTATATAAGGATTCATGAGAGAAGGCACCAAGGCCAGATCAGCTACCAAGGAACTCAGATCAGCCGCAGCCAAGACGCTTGTGAGGTAAGCAAGCAAAATACAACCAGAGAAACAAATGATAACCAGAGACATTGAAATTTAGAACATTCTGGCAGTAAGCAGAGGGGAGGGGGAAGGGGATAATGGGGACAAGGGTATTCAGGAACTGCTATAAAGGACACATGGACAAAACCAAGGGGGAGGGTGGAAGCAAGGGAGGGAGGTGGGTTTGCCTGGGGTTGGGGGTGGCGGTAAATGCAGACAACTGTAAGTGAACAACAATAAAATAATTAAAAAAAAAAAAGAATTGGGGGGCGAGAGAAACATCAATCTGTTGTCTCCCATACACTCCCCAACCAAGGATCGAACCTGCAGTTTAGGTTTGTGCCCTGACCAAGAATCGAACCCACAACCTTTTGATGTAAGGGATGATGCTCCAACCAACTGCACCCACCCTGGGCAAGACGTCACTTTTTGCAGTAGGGAATTTTATATGGAAAGCACTTAGGCTACTGACAAGTAAAACAATTGACTTATTTTTAGTTTTCTATTGACATTTGCTTTGCAATTGCACTACATGTTAGAAAAAGTAAATAAAATTAGCATTTTTCAGGTATAAAGCAAAATGTAGTTTTTGTGAGTGCTGAATCAGAAAACCCCTGGGCATAGGTAAAAGTAGGTATTTGCCTGAAGCAATGTGTTCAGAGGAATATTAAAATTTTCTTAACTATAGCTTATATTTAGCCAAGCTAGAAAAATATTTGCATGTTATTTTGAACCTTTGTAAAATTCCTTTACCTGACCTCAGCAATAATTTAGGAATTAAGAATAAAACAAACCAAAATCCCAAACAGGGACATCAAAAATATTGCTGTATTTCGTCAGCTAGTCTCAAAACTAAAGGTAAGCAGATTCACTTAAGATTGCCCCAGTTGATTTAATAAGTAAATCTGAATACATACTTTAGTATTTTGAAAAGGGTAAATCATTTTGAGATCAGTAAATTAGTGGCAACATTAAAATCTTATGATTTTAATATACTTTTATTAAATTACCTAATTAATATTATTAATCTATTTGAATAGATTATAGAGCTGCTTATAGATTTATCACAAATATTGAACAAATATTCCTAAATTGTTATGTTTACTGAGTATAACTGAGTATATTGCCAATCAAAGGAAAAGAAAACTTAGTGTAAAGCATGTTCCATTATGCCTATTTGGGAGAAAATTGTTTTCTATCTTCTACATAGCAGGAATATTATATCATTTGATTTCCTTTTGGATGGCATGTTCCATGAATATAGTAGATAATGAAGTTTTCCTTTTTCTCTTAGTTTCTTTTATTTGAAACAAATGGTTGCACTAGGAGAGATGAAGTTTTATAAGCACTTCAGATTTGATTACGATCTGAAATCAAAGTTGGTTATAAAATAGAAGGGTCTTTTAATAAAAGCAGTTAAATAATTTAAGTAAAGTATATAAACCACGTGTCTATAGTTTTAAATGCTCACGATAGATTTGTGTGCCCACCGCCCGGGCGAAGAAATAGCATCATCACTGGTGCTGGTGCTCTGTGCGCCCCTCCCCGTCACATCCCTTTCTCCCAAGAGGCACCTATTTCGATTTTGTGCCCTCCATTCATTTGCTTTCCCCCAAACCCCACCATCTGTGTGTATATCCATAAAGAATATATTACTTAGTTTTGAACACTAGAGTGGCAATCACACACCTGATTGTATAAGGAAAAAGGAATATTGTCATTACTTGTTGAAGGCTATCAGGAAAAAATATGCTGAACAGAGTCTGGCTTCAGCACCTCTGAGAGTTCACAAGAGATTTTCTCTGTCTATAGTAATTCCTGGGAAGCAGAGAGCTTATTAGAATTCACCCATCTGACGTGGGTGTAGTGTGGATCAGGTACCGGTTACACAGCTGCAGTTTGGTTAGACAGAGAGGGCTGCTCTTTAGTTTCTGCTTTTATCTCCTGTGGCCCATCTCTAGGTTTTAGAAGTAAGTCAAGCCAGAATCTTTTGGGGTGAAATGACTGTCATCAGGTGGAGAGGAGAGCAGAACTTTAATACATGGTTAAGACAGGCCAAACACACCTAAGTACTCGGGCCAGGCTCACCCAGCTATTGTGTCTTCAGGATAAATGACAGCATAGTGGCAGAGTGGATCTTGGTGATGACAGTGCTGACCATGCCTGATTCTCGAGTCGTATGGCCCCACCTGGACTGTCACCCTCATGTGTGGGGCACAGGTAGTGTGTGGGGTTTCCCTTCCTCTCTGTTGGAGCTCTAACTCCCTGCACTGCGCATCTTTATCTTTCTGGGTGTAATCTCTCTTACTGGTGAAGTACATCCTCTAGTCACTTAAAAAAATATACATGGGAAATAAATTCTTTGAGACCTTGAAAGTCTGAAAAGATCTTTGTTCAATCCTCCATTTTTAAAAAAAGTTTCTTTTGCTAGTAAATGTAGTATTTAAAAAAATTTTTAATTATTTTTTAGAGAGAAGGGAAGGGAGGAAGAGAGGAAGAGAAATCATCGATGTGCGAGAGAAACATCACATTGGTTGGTTGCCTCTTATACACTCCCCAACTGGGGTGCTGAACCTGAAACCTGGGCATGTGCCCTGATAGGGAATCAAACGGGCAACCTTTAGCTTTGCAGGATGACGGCCAAGCAACTGAGACACGCTGGTCAGGGCTCAGTCCTCATTCTTGATTGATAATTTCTGAGGAGAGTATTCTACATTGGAGAGCATTTTGTTCAGAATTTCTTCTTTTTTAATCTTTTTTTTTAAGATTTTTCATTTATTTATTTTTAGAGAGGAGAAGGGAGGGAGGGAGGGAGAGAGAGAAAAACATCAGTGTGTGGTTGCCTCTCACGTGGCCCCCACTGGGGACCTGGCCTGCAACCCAGGCATGTGCCCTGACTGGGAATCGAACCTGCGACCCTTTGGTTCGCAGCCCATGCTCAATCCACTGAGCTACTCCAGCCAGGGCTTGTTCAGAATTTTTAATGAATTTCTCTTGCTTCTTGAAAGCCTATCTTTTTGCTTCTAGTGCTGCAGCTGAGAAGTCTGAAATTGTTGTTCATTTATCCTTTGTGTGCAACCAGCCTGTTTACTTTCCCCTCTGACAACTAGTAGAGTCATTTCTTTGTGCGAGCGTTCTGAAGTTTCACAACGAGTGACTTGTTAAGAATCCATCTTCATTGATTTTCCTCAGCTCTTGGCAGTTTTTTTCCTAAAATTATAAAAGAAAGTTTATTTAGAAAGTTACAGACGTACTAAGAGTGACCCATAACAAACTGGGCTAAGGAAACAAGTTGCAGAGGCAAAAGAAAAAAAGATTCAAGCAGGCATGCTCCGGAGGGGTCGGGGGAGGAAAGAGAGAGGAAGCGGGTATGAGTTTTTTAATCTGGAAACTCAAGTTCTTGAACTCTGATGATATTTCTTGAACTATTTTGCTGATTTCCATTTGTTCTACTTCTTCTGTTCCTTTGCTTTTCTAATCTTTTATGTATTTCCCATCTGTTTTTTTCTGTTCCACTTTCAGGTATGTTTTCTTTATCTTCTAACCTGTCTTTTAAGGTTTTTTTTTTTTCTTCTCGTAACAAGCTTTTAAATCTCAAGGACTTTTTTGTTTTCTGATAATAACTGTTTTATGGCATCCTGTTCTTGTTTCATGGATGCTTTTTAAAAAATTAACTCTAAAGATACTAATGACATTTTTTCTTTTTTTTTTGTCTTTTGATTATTTTTATTACTCAAAAAAGCTCCATTTTTTTATTTAGCTTTCTGACTCTGTGCTTGTGCCTTCAATACTTTCACAACAATTTTCTGCTCCTCAATAAGGAAAGCACGTTTGATCCTGTCTCGGACACATTTAGCGCACATGGATCCACCATAGGCCCTGCTGACGTGTTTTTCCGTTTTAGACAACCTCATTAGAACTTTAGGTCTCACAGCACGAACTCCGCGAAGTCGGCCTGGGCACACGCCACACGCAGATTTTGGTGCCTTCCCGACCTTTTTGGTATAAAGGTAAACTATTCTATTGCCAGGGGTTTGGGACAGCCTAGTTTTGTTGGAGGCTGTATTGTAGGACAGCCTCCGACGGTATGTCAGATGCTGGACCATTGTGAACACCTGGCACATAACAGATGCTCACATCTTGCCCAAAAAGCAGCAACTGGTTCAACTAAGTGCCAGCCATTTAACACTAACTTTGGTATTACTTAGAAAATTGGTAATACTGATATTGGGTTGCCCCCCCACCAAAAAATCCGTTTGGTTTTTTCTGTAGAATAAAAGACACGTTTTTCACTTTAACCAAAACTTCATTGATTTGGATATTTTGAGTATGTCAGCTGTCTCCCGTTATTGGCTCCCGTGGGTAGAGGCCAGGGGTGCTGCTAACCATCTTCCAGCGAATCAGCCCCACAGTGAAGAATTATTTGGTCCAAATGTCAATTAAAATCAAGAAACTTCACAAACCACTTCTAACCTATTTGATCAGTCACAACACCTTCTCCACCCATTACAGTTGCATTTTTACCTTTCTTGAAATAATAAAGCATAACACACTGAAAATGTTGCATATTTTCTTACATTTTCAAATTAAAGTGACTACACAAAAACCGTATTTGATTTTTTTAAAGGTATGCTGATAAGACAGTTGTCACAATACAATCTAACAATATTGTTTCCCATGAAATTAAAGACAACTAAGCACTGCTAGAGCCACGATAAGGAAAATACTAAACGAATTTTTGGGCCAACCAAATATGTCCATGAATAACTTAGTTTTTCAGTGAACTACACAAACTAACATGAAAACATAAGCAAGACTTGGATCAACCTTATTTTTTATTCTGAATTTTGTACCATTTCATCACAGCTATGTTATTTGAAAGCTGCCTGCATTTATTATGACAAGCTCCTTACTAACATTACACTAAAACACAAAATGTCAGGCAATAAAACCGAAATGGAAGACCAAAGAGAGTGACCCAATTAGCCCCTATTGCCTTTGCGTCTCTAAAACTACAACAGAAAACTCCTTTTTAACACATTAAAAAGAAGATCTCCCTTGCTATTGGCCTTGGGGAAAAAAATATTTGAAATATATCAGCCGTCCGCCATCCGAAAGCCTGAGAACATCCACAGGAGCGGCGTTGAAACACCGGGTAAGTACGAAAATGTCCCGCCATTTCCGGAGTCTCAGCCAGCGCACGTTTTTTCTTTTTAAAGTTCTTTTTCTCCCCAAGTCTTTGATTCTTCCAAATTGCTTTTTTTTTTTTTTTCTGTTTCTAATTGTCTGTATCTTTTACTTTAGAAGCTTCCCTTGATAACGGGTAATCCTTGATTCTGTAACCCTATAATTAAGCATGAGGACTTAACCCCATGATTAAGCATGATGACTAAAAAACTCATTGAATGTACTCAACATGAGGCTTAGTGACTTATACTTCATTGTAGGGGAAGTTGGGAGGGCAAGTTTACCTGTTAAGTTAGATTCACCAGGAAAGAGACACCTAATCTCCTGCCAGGTGGATAAGTGCCTGGTTGCTAGCATTCTCAGCACTCAGTGAGGCAAGTGGGGTGGGGTTCTCTGCAATAAGTATTCATTGTGCATAAAGGTGATAAATTCACTGTTTGGGCTACAAAACCTATCCCCCTCAACAGTGCCAGGCACTTTCATAGTCTAGTGACCTAAGTTTTACTTTCTTCAGAGCATGAATGTCTCTATCACAAACCTCAAGAAAGAGCAGTTGCTCCCCATTTGAGCGGGGAGATCAAATTGCTTTGATCCTAGTCTTTCTAACTGCAAGTTCCAAAAGTTCCTGGGGCTGCCACTTTCAATGTCTTTTGAAAATCCTGTAGAATAAATTGAGTTGGTTTTTAGTTTTCCCACTGTCTTGGGATTCCGGTTTTTCGGAACTAAGTCAGTTAACATTGATCCGTCTGTTTTGTTTTCAGCTTCCAAAATTGTGATGCTGCTGTCTTTCTTCCCTGTACTTCTTTAGTTTTGGTGATGTTGGAAAGGAGAGTGAAATGGATGCCTCTGTTTGGTGTCATCTTAACTAAAACATTTAGGAAATGTTTTCTTTTTTTTTTTTTTTTAAAGATTTTATTTATTTATTTTTAGCGAATGGAGAAGGAAGGGAGAAAGAGCAATGTATGGTTGCCTCTCACATGGCTCTCACTGGGGACCTGGCCTGCAACCCAGGCATGTGCCCTGACTGGGAATCGAACCGGGACCCTCTGGTTCCCAGCCCGCGCTCAATCCACTGAGCTACACCAGCCGGGCAGGAAATGTTTTTTTTTTTTTGTTTGTTTGTTTTTTAAAGATTTTATTTATTTATTTTTAGAGAGAGGGGAAGGGAGGGAGACAGAGAGGGAGAGAAACAGCAATGTATGGTTGCCTCTCACATGGTCCTCACTTGGGGACCCAGCCCGCAACCCAGGCATGTGCCCTGACTGGGAATCAAACCGGGACCCTCTGGTTCCCAGCCCGCGCTCAATCCACTGAGCTACACCAGCCAGGGCAGGAAATGTTTTCTTAATTTACGTATTGTTGTTTAGTTATAAGATCATAATATTCTTTAGATCTGAACAAAGTCTTTGCCTCTTTTGTGCTGTGGGTAGAAATTTTGGGATTTGTCTTTTAGAATCATCACTTAGCAAGACATATATGTGAGGTTTGACTAACACTGCTAAATTTCTTTACCTCTTTCCCAACTCAAGGGAAGTCCCTTGAGATTGGAACTTGTTGTAGAGAAAGATGTTGAGGCAGTCATCCCTGGTTATGCTGGGTCCCTATTTTGGAATATCAAGATGTGGGCCTTTTTCTGTAGCAGAACTTTTTCTCCATGAAAACTTAACTGTTATGTGTGCCATTTTTTCAGGGCCATGGTTTCCTCTAGATGACAGGTAGTAATGAAGTCCTAGACAAAATTAACAGAGTGACTTACCACAGTGAAAATGTTTGTGTGCTAAGAAAATTTTTTGCCATGGCTGGTGTGGCTGGTGTGGTCAATTCCCAGTCTGAGCACATGCCTGGGTTGCGGGCCAGGTCTCTGGCTGGGGGCATACAACAGGAAACAAATTGATATATGTCTCACACATTGATGTTTCTCTCCCTCTGTTTCTCCCTTCCGTCCCCTCTCTCTAAAAATAAAAATTCATGAATAAATAAAAAAGAGAAAAAAAGAAAATTTTTAATGACTGCTCTCATTGTTGACTTTTTAGGTGTGGTAGAACTCTGACGGGAGATGATTTTGATGCCTCCTATCACCCCACTTGTATGTAGGCTCAGTATGTGTTAGGGTTCAATAAAATGTTCCTATGTGTCAATGTATCACCAAATTTACGAAGAACTGAAGCTGTTTTTCTTTCATTACATTTTATCTATACATTTGTTTTAAAAATCATTAGTAAATTTACTTTCTTTGCATAACATGTAAAAATAGTGCCAAATGCTTTTGTCATCTGCTATGACATGAAAATTCATTATTTTTAAAATGTGAAAGTGATTAATTTTACAAAGCTGGGCTTCTGTGATATGTCAGAAACAGTGACTGCAATGCTAAAACACTACTGAAACTCCACACTTAGTGGCAAAGACAAGTGCCTCTGCAAGGTGGCTTCTAAATATACATGGGACACATAGTTATTAGTGACTGTCTGAGCAAGCTCTGTTCAACTGAAGCTAATGAGGGAAAAGGGCAATGAGCTTTAAAGTCGAAATTTGTACATTTCCTGGTTGAATCTTATGTGCCTATTTCTGGATCCTTCAGGAAGGGAAGCATTTTGAGATAGGACACTTTTTATACTTAACACACTTTAGATATGAAAAAAATGTACTCTTCTTTATTTGACGTAATACTACCATAAAATTTCATCCCCCTCAAAATCAAATTTTAAGCCTAAGTCAATTCTGCAGTTTAATAAAAGTTTTCATGAAGAGTTTCCCTTGATTATATTTATTTCTGCCTCAATTGCTTTTATTCTGTAAGGTAATGTATTAACCTGAAAAACTAATAAATAAAATATTATTTTATTTTTATTATATTTGGACCTAAGGAAAAATATGACTATATGAAAGCACACTTACCTCTGTGTGTCAGTTGTATTTTTATAGATGATTAACAGCCAAATCAAAATATAGGTTTCTTTCCCCATATTTTATAAGGAAAAACTTCCTGTGATAATCAAGAAGAGTGATGTTCAAGTTATTCCAAAGAATATAAAGATTGAAAACTGGCCCTGGCTGGTGTAGCTCAGTGGATTGAGCGCGGGCTGGGAACCAGACGATCCCAGTTCGATTCCCCGCCACATGCCTGGGTTGCGGGCCGGGTCCCCAGTGAGGGCCATGTGAGAGACAACCATACATTGCTGTTTCTCTCCCTCTCTGTCTCCCTCTCTTCCCCTCTCTCTAAAATAAATAAATAAATAAATAAATCTTTAAAAAAATTGAAAACTGAAAATAATAATTATCTATAAAATTGGTCTTATATATACTTTCATACATTATTTTACTGTTCAAAGACATTTATAGGCAGCCCTCAATAAAAGAAAATGTGTGTTAGGTGTCAAGCACAAATTTAAGTAGAGTTAGACAGTGAATTAATAGATACTTTCACTTTTCATGAGCCAGGTACTTTTGCAGGAGCTGGGAATTCACTGGGCTCAAGCTAGACACTATGACCTGCAGGAAATCCCCTTTCAGTGAGGCAAGGCAGACTTCTTAGGACTCTTCCTCTCATTAATCAGAAAGCCATTCACTGAGCACATACTTACTGTCAGGCCCATTATGTGCCCAAGGGCTGCCAAGATTAAGGACTAGTCCTTGCCTTCGGGGGCTCACTTCCTTATGGTTGAGTCAGAAACAACACAGCAGTTTAAACAGATGTGACTAAAGACCTTTAATAATCTCCGGGTCCTCTAATTCTACTGTAATCTGTGATTTCATCAAATTCTCCCTCCATAAAATGGGGATAATATAACCTTATCTATAGCATTGTTGTGGGTAGTAAATAACATCACGTAGCAGTGCGAACCCCGGGCGGTCCACCTCCTGCCTGGCGCAGTGACTCCCTCTCAGCAGAAACAATGCAACTTCATGCCTGAGCAGACTGTCAAACTACCACGTGTCCTGGGTTTCAGGGCCACTTGTGACATTTAAGACTTCAGATGCTAAATTGTGGGATGCGGGTCCATGTGGTAAATACTATGTTTGGGGTAAAAGCAGGTTGTCATGACGGTACATGGAAAGGACACCCTGCATGGGGTGGGTGCAGGGAATCCTGAGGTGAAGTCTGAAGCTGCTGGGCTGAGGGTGGAGAAAAGAACCGGCATTTGAAGGGGAAGAGACTGAGAACGTAGGTGGGGGTCGTGAGGGGAGCCTGGTGCTGTAGAGGAGTCACAGGTATTCCAGGAGAACTTGAGCCTGCGCAGGGGGTTGAAGCCTTTGCTGTGCCACAGCCTGTCTGTCTGTCCACCGGTAAAGCCAATGGACCCTTCCAGGGAGGGATGTGTTCACGTGTATAAAGCAGGAAACAGTAATTGCAAGGCAGTTACCAGGATATTTACAATACAACTGCAACTGGGGCATTTCTTTATTAATCTGTTAATAATGTCTAGCAGCAGGCAAACTACTATGATTTCACTGTGATGAAAATAAACAATATTTGAGATGTCTACAATAACTGGAAGGTATTATGAAAATACCTGATTTCTACTGGTTGTAAAGTCACAGATATTTTTGTTAGCAGTACTGTGGTTTATTGCCTACTTTTATAGCTGGACGAATTCCTAAATTTCAATTAGATTAGAAAAAAATTAAGATTTCTTCCCCCATCTAAATTCAGTCTACTACAGAGCCAAGTTATATGGTTTTAGGCTTTAGCTTCTAAACAAGGTTCCCCGTCTTCAGTAAGATCTTGCCTTTTGGCCAGTGTCTGGTTTGGGAATGCACAATCTGATCATGCCATTCCCCTCCTTAAAACTCTTCTCCTGGACAGACTCAGATGGAGAGCAGGCTGACAGCTAGTTGGGGGTGGGGAGAGGTTAGAGGGTGGAGAGACTGAGCAAAAAGGAAAAAGGGCAACAGTGTGCTCATTGCTAGGGGGAGGGGGTGGAAGGGGACTAAAAGGTAATCGGAAAAAATGCAATAAAAAATTCTTTATCGTGACTCACAAATCCCTTTAAGATGGGTCTCTCTCCATTCCTTTACTCTTATTTTCATTCCCAGACAAACAGAACTTTTCATTTATACACAGACCTCTTTTGCCTTCCCATTTATTTTTATTTTTCTGTCAAAATCCTCTTTGACGCTACATTTCCTCTGCTTGGTAAACTCCTTAGTTACCACCTCCTTCAGAAATCTAACTTACTATATGTCGGGGTGTCCAACCTTTTGGCATCTCTAGGCCACACTGGAAGAAGAATTGTCTTGGGCCACATGTTGAATACACAAACACTAATGAAAACCAAAAAAAAAATGTTTTTTTTAAATAATTACTTTATTGTTGTTCAATTACAGTTGTCTGCATCCTCTCCCTCCCCTCCCCCCACCCCCTCAAAAAAAAATGTTTTAAGAAAATTTACGATTTTGTGTTGGGCTGCATTCATAGCCATCCCGGGCCGCATGCGGCCTGCGGGCCAGGGGTTGGACACCCCTGAATGTGGTTTCCTGCCTCACAGGGTTTACATTAGACTGCAGGAAATCATGAAACATGAAATTATAATACAGTGTAAGAACTGCTTTGTTTGCTTTTTTTTTTTTAACCTCTGGGCTTACAAAGTGCCTGGACTGATACCTGCTTAGTGCCTAAGTCCCACATACCCCAGGGATGGCCGGTCTATGTGAATATTCTGTGTGAAGGTAGTCACTGGAATAATGTAAATATCAGCTCAGGCCTGATAGTATTTTCCTGATGAATAACAAATGAATGAGTGACTGCCTCAGTTGGGTGAGCAAGAGTGCTGCAGAGAATGAAATTTGGGCAATAATTGTTCTTGGATTATGTGTACTCAGTTTTTTTAAGTTAATCTTAATTGTTTTTCTTCATTTTTACTTATAGTATGGAAGAGATGAATATTTCAAGGACTTAAAAGAGCAGCTTGCTCTGATTATAGAAGTAATAGAGTTAATTTACAGAAAAGTTAAAAAATATGGCAAGAGATACCAAAATAAAATTAAAGTTACCCACAAACAATTCCCCGACTGGATGGAACTATCTTGGAGTGTTTTAGATCAATGATATTTGAAATTGATTATAAACCCTATTGAATATACAGCGGTGGGCAAAAGTAGGTTTGTAGTTGTGAGTACACAAAACAGTTTATTCTTATTTATTAATTGTATTATTTATTATTATTATTAGCCTTCTTTTTACCTACCCCATATATTAGGACACTGATTTCCTGATGTCAAAAATGTAAATTTTATAAAATTTACAGAATGTATAGTTATCACTGATATGTGGTTTTTGTTTGTTTTAGCTCTCCTTACTTTAAAAATTTCCCAAAATTTATTTTGAAAAATTTTAAACCTACAGAACAGTTAAAAAAATAGTATAATGAACATTCATATACTCTTCACCTAGTCTTCAATTGTTAATATTTTACCACATTTGCTTAGCTTCTCTCTTTATATATGCGCAGTTGTCCCTCACTATCCATGGGGGATTAGTTCCAGGACCCCCTCATATATCAAAATGTGAGGATTTTCAAGTCCCTTATGTAAAATGGTGTTATGTAGTATTATAAACCATTATAAACCTATGCACATCCTCCTGTCTACTTTAAATCATCTCTAGATTACTTATAATACCTAGCACAATGTAAATGCTATATAAATAGTTATACTGTATTGTTTAGGAAATAATGACAAGAAAAATGTCTTTATATGTTCAGTACAGACTCAACCACGTTAGGCCTAACTACATAGTATATGTCAACAAAACATAAACTTTTAAAAAATATATTTGTAAAGATTTTATTTATTTTTAGAGAGAGGGGAAGGGAGAAAGAGAGAGGGAGAGAAACATCAATGTGTGGTTGCCTCTTGTGCGCCCCCTACTGGGGACCTGGCCCACAACCCAGGCATGTGTGGGGAATCGAACATGCCACCCTTTGGTTCTCAGGCTGGTGCTCAATCCACTGAGCCACACCAACCAGAGGAAAAAATATATACTTTTTAAATATTTATTTATTTTTTTTAGAGGGAGGGGAAAGGAGGTAGCAAAGGAGAAAAGCAGATAGCAAGGGAGAAAATCATCCATTGGTTTCCTCTCTCATATACCCTGACCAAGGACTGAACCTGTAACCCTGGCACATGCCCTGACTGGGAATCAAGTTGGTGACCCTTCACTATGTAGCGCGATGCTAAACCAACTGAGCCACGCTGGCCAGGGCAAAAGTCAAAAATATTTGCTATCTGATTATTTATAGAAAACATTTGCTAACCCCCCACGTTAGGTCTTAAACTCCTGAGGGCACAGTGTTTTGCACATAGAAGGCTTTCAGTAAATGTTGTCGAGGTAGTAAACATGCAAACCTGTAGAGAATTTTTATAAGAGTTTATTTGAGCCAGATCGGCAATATATCCTGTGGAGCAAGATCTCAAGTTTTCTGCAGAATATCAGTTTTGCAGTTTCTTTTATGAAAGTAAGAAAGATGACATGAAGGTGGGAGAAAGCAAGGCAGGGATCAGATTACATTATAGTTACGATTATGTGCTGTCTTGGGGTGGTCCCCTTTAGAAGGAGGGGCCTGAAAGGGGATATTCTAAAGGTGTGTTAACCTCAATGCACAGCAGCGATGGGCAGGGCTTCCTTTAGGCCTGGGGCGTGGCTATCCCCCATGACTGCCCAGTTAGGAATTTGTGGTCAGGTCTCCTTGTAGAGCCCCCTTTTTCTCCCACCGTGGTTTCTGCATTAAATTGAAGCTCTTGATTTAATTTTCCTGACTTAAAATTCCTTGTCTGTATCTACACACCTATTACCCATTTGAATAGGTAGTATCTTAATATGAAAAGTAGGCTTTAGTATTTGTTAAAGTTGGCTTATTCCTTAAAAACTAATAAAGGAAATCCTACATTTACCTAACTTTAATACTAGGCTAAACATGTTAAATGCTGTCAGAAAATGAACAGCTTACATGTTACTGGCTTCAAGGCAACAGAGAACACATTAAGCTGGAGCAATGGGGAAGAGACTGTGGGATTTCAGAGTAGTTGACATTGTACTCTCAGGTCATAATGGGAAGACCAAGAACAACATCCCGCAAATGGGAAATCACTGGTGTAAGGCAGGGCAGGAGCGCAGACTGTGGACGACACTGATGTGTCATGCTGGACTGGGGGTCAACCCATTTCCCAGAAATAGGGTCTGTCCTCTTCCAGCCATTTGTCATTACCCATTCATTTTCAAGCCTACAGGAATCTGGCTTTCCTTATCATGTAATTGAGGCAGTTCTGTTGAAGTTTCCCCCTAACCACTGAAAAACCAATGGGCTTTAATCAGTCTTCATCCTTCCCAACCTATCTTTGGCATTCAACGATGTCATCTTCCTTCTTTTGGGGACCCTTTCCTCCCAACTCATTCTGATGGTATACTTACACTCCCTTCTCTGGTCCCTTTTCCATTGACAGAGAAGGTTTGGATGTGAAAAGGTGGGGCAGCTAAAAGTGACTCTGAAGATAGAAATCATTTGTATCTTTCCAAAGTATGAGGGCATTTATTTCTAATGCTCCAATGATTAAGAAAAACACTAAGTTATTAAGTTTGTGTGATTCTTAAAGAAAAATTATTATTTTTCTCTTGTATTACAGGTTCATTATAAATACTAAAACTTTTTTTTTAAAGATTTTATTTATTTATTTTTAGAGAGAGGGGAAGGGAGGGAGAGAGAGGGAGAGAAACAGCAATGTGTGGTTGCCTCTCACATGGCCCTCACTGGGGACCTGGCCCGCAACCCTGGCATGTGCCCTGACTGGGAATCGAACTGGGACCCTTTGGTTCCCAGCCCGTGCTCAGTCCTCTGAGCTACACCAGCCAGGGCCTAAAACTTTCTTTTTAAAGTGATGATCAAATCTAGTGTAATCCTTTTCTCACTTTATCGTTAGAACAATCCTATGTTGGGGGTATTATTAGCTCTATTTTATAATGGAATTGAAACTTAGGAGCATTAATGAATGTAGGAAACTGGTCTCAAATAGGATTAAACTCTCTCTCTCTTTTTTCATTATTTGAAATGACTTCTTTAGGGAACTGCAGGGAGAATGTTTATTTAAGTATGCCCTTTTTTCTAGTTTTTACTAAATTGGGAAGCAAAATGCCAGCACTGAAGTTGTATAGACTCACAGTCCCCAGATTCAGTACCTTATATTTAACCCAGGAGATTCATTTTCTTCCTTGTCACAATGACCCAGCAGTTGGTTTCGGTGTTTGGAGACATAACAATTCTTTCAATCCAAGAGGGTACAATAGACTCTGTAATGTTGGTGGGAACAATGCAGCTCTCTAAACCTGGCAGTCCTGAAATGGTTAAAAAGTGAAAAGTGTGTTTGTAGTTGTTTGCAAGCCTCAAGTTCCATTTCAGTGTTTGGAAATCCAAAGATTGATGTCATTTCGTATGTTCCATTTTTTTTTTCTAAAACTGTGGTAATCAGTCATTCAGTCATCTTTAGGTGGTCAAACCAGTTTGATGGGTACCCCTCCCACTTCCCCCATCAGAAACTGGCTCCAGTCCTTATTGCTTTTTGGCTGATGCTTAGAGTTGGATCGACAGGTGCAGCAGTGAAGGAAAAAAAGAAAAAAGAAAAGAAAACTTTGCAAAACGCACTAAGAAATTTTGTAAATAGAAATGAAGGCTGTGTAAACATAGTACCTCCACTTTCTCTACTTTACATTGCACACTAGAATCCCAGCAGAAAGAAATCACAATAGACAATCCACAATCCACAAAGTAGAGGTTTTTTCGGGAGTGAAGGCAGGGTGGAGAAGGTGTCTGGCTGCTTCTGCTTTTGTCCAAAATTTCTTCTGGCCAAAACTTTTGATTCAAATAGCTTACATGTAGGAACACTGAAGGAATTTCAGTGATAAAAAGGTAACCAAGACATAAGTGAGAACTCATTATAAAGAAAGTCAGAATAATTCTTTGTTGACACAGGAGGAAAAGGATTTGTTAAGGTTGGAAACCTAGTGCAGTCTTTGAGCAGCTGGGGTGCGCTAGAGCGGGGTCTAGGATGATGGGGTTGTTGTATTAGGAAGATGGAATTTAGTAACTCGATTCTTCAGCTTCCTAGATGCTGAATGAACTTTACTTAGCCTTCTCTCCTTTCACCGCCTACAAAAAAGGGGCAGAGAGGAAGTAGGCAACAGTAGGAGCAGAGCAGGCAGAGCAGGAGTTTGTACCAGTCTGTAGTGTTTAGTCTTAGATTCTTTCTGATATACTTTAACAGATTAGTACTTTTGTACGTGATCTGGAAGAATTGCATCTAAGATTCTCATTCTGAAAAACTCAGTTGAATTGTTTTGCTTCATGGATTCCTAATGGTTTGAGCAAAGAACTCATTGTCAAAGAATTGCCTTTTTTGGTCCAAGAAACTAATGTAATTTGTGACTGAATCGAAGATTATATGGGTGTCCCAAATGCTGACCAGACTTAGCTGGTAAAGAGAACAGTAAATAACTAAATTGATCAGAAAAACTTCTATAATTTTTTTCAAAAATTAAAAATATAGTCATTTAACAATATATGCTTTAATTATTACAATGATGGTTTTTTAAAAAAATTAAGCACTAAGTGCTTTTGGATGCCATGCTAAGTAATGCACACAAATTGCAATCCTTATTTGGATTGTCATCTTATATATTGTAAATTGTAATCCTTATAAATTGTCATCTATAATCCTTACAAAGTACTATTGTTATAGTCATTTTATAGATAAGGAAACTGAAACTTCAATAATTTGTTCAATAATTTCTCAAGAGCACACAGCCAATAAATCATGAATGTAGAATTTAAGCCAGATGTGTTATGTGTCAAAGTCTATGCTCTTAACTAGTACACAATTTTATGATGTTTATACTAGCAAAACATTGGAAACAAGAAAAGATTGGTTAAATTATAGTCTAGTCAGTACTGTAACCACATACAGTTATTAAGGCCATGTTTAAAAGCCCATTTAGGTAGACCAAAAGTGTGGTGGTTACCAGAGGGAAAAGGAGTGAGTGGGTAAGTAAAGGGTAAAAGGGGTCAGATATATGGTGGCAGAGGGAGATTTGAGGGTGGGTGGTAAACATACATGCAATATACAGAAGGTGTATCATAGAATTGTACACTTGAAACCTATATAATTTTATTAACCAGTGTTATCCCAATAAATGTAATTCGAATAAGCCTACTTATTGACATGGAAAACATTAATGCCTTATTTCTAAGTAAAAAAGCGGGCTATAAGTTCATTGAGCATGATCTCCATTTTGTAATATACATTTACTTAGAAGGAATACATATATACACCTAATGCTAGAGATGGTGTCTCTGGGTGTTGCAGTTATGGATGTATAGATTTATTTTTTCATTTTTGAACTTTTCTATATTTTCCAATTTTCTACAATTTGTGTGCATTACTTTTCTAATTATGTAAGACCTTTCAGTGTTATTTACAGTAGAAGAGAAAAATACAATAAGGAATAACAAATGTACCATCATTAACTTTGTGACAGATAATGAAAATTTTGTGTGAAAAGAGGGTAGGGAGAACTGAGCATATGAATGTCACTGTGACATAAATGCAATTTCTTTCACAGGTGCAGGCACCAGTGCAGATATGTCTCATAATTTTCCATTAGCTGATATCTTATTAACCAGGGTTATGAGTAAGCACAGTCATATCCGGATCGTTTTCCTCCTTCTTGAGTCTCTTTCCTCCCTTGGCTTCTGTGACTCCCTACTATTTTCCATCCAAGTCAAGTTATTGGCCTCCCCTTTCTTAACCTCCTTTGATAGTTCCTTCTGTTCCCCTCACCTCCCTTTACATTTCAAAGAACCCCAGACTTGGCCTTCAGTATCCTCTTCACCATCTACCTCAGGTTAAAAAAAAAAATTAAAATGTCTTTAGGAGCCAGGCCATTAACAAGCCAGTGAAGCAACCCCTTGCTTCCACAATTCCTCCAGCTCCATGCCAGTCATCTCCACATCAGTAAATAGCGTATCTACTGACTGCTCAAATCAAAAATCTAGAAGCTGCCTGGCTGGTGTAGCTCAGTGGATTGAGCGTGGGCTGGGAATCAAAGGGTCCTGGTTCGATTCCCAGTCAGGGCACATGCCTGGGTTGCGGCCGGGTCCCCAGTGAGGGCCGTGTGAGAGGCAACCATACATTGCTCTTTCTCCCTCCCTTCTCCTCTCTCTAAAAATAAATAAAGTAAAAAAAATCTTAAAAAAAAAATCTAGGAGCCATCTTTTATCACTCCTTTTTCCTCATCTTCACCTTTTCACATCCAATGCATCAGCAAGTCCTGCTGGTTCTAATTTAAAAATATATCTTAACCAAATAGCTACACACATGCATTTAAAATAAAATCCTTCTTTTCCCTTTCAGCCTTCATCCTGCCTAGGTTATTTCAGGTTTACCCTAAATGGTCTCTTTGTTTTCATTCATTCTTCACACAGCCAGTTGTACAAATCTTTGGATTTGGAATGGAAAACTTAGATATGGCTCTTGTCTTTTTCCATTCTTCGTATTGTGAAAAGGTGAAATTTACCTAGCTTGTCTGAATTATCACAATTCAGAATTAATTGAGTAGGACTAAAAAAAAAGTGAATTCACTTTGGTTTCCTAGCAGTTAAATATTTGAGAACCTAAAAACAAACAAACAAAGTTTGTTTGCTGATTTGTTCTGTTTACTTTGCACACCACTACCTTGGTTAATAATGGTTGATGGAAAACTGATTAAAAAGAAAATTATATGCTATTCTTAATTCTCATCTACCTATAAAGAACAAAACAGAAAGACTGAAATAAATGTGCATTATACTCTGGGGGTGGCTTACTAAACTTCTTTCCACTTAAGTTAGTTTTACCTCATTTTTCCAGGACTTCAATTCAATAGATTTTTCTTTCTTTCTTTTTTTTCTTTGTCTTCTAAGCTTGTATGATTATGACTCATAGAACTAGAACTAGATCAGTTCTGCCATGTGTTACTTTCTATATTGGGTTTTTCTCAACTGGTTAAAATGACATAAGCAAAAAACGTTTTGTTTTTCTAAAGCTTAAACACAAGGTTAAATTGTCTAACAATTTCCCATTAAGAGAAATTGGATTTAGTGAAGAGTAAAGCCTTTCTAATTTTACTATATAACATAAAATAATTTTTCCCAGTTATTTCTTCCTTAGTTGCTTATTATAGAACTTCCAGTAATCGCATTTAGATCTTGGAAATTAGAGTAGACTTTCCTAAATGGTAGTTTCTTGTTTACTAACCACATTTTATTTTAGAAATAAGCCATTTTGAAGTTGACACTATTCTGTGAAATCTAGCAGCCGTCTGTTATTTTCTTTTCTTTACGAAGAGCTCTTATTCTTCTCTCTCTGATTTAGGAGACTGTTGCTTTTGGAATAGAAATACACAGTCCAGATTGTCAACATGCAGGGACATTCCAGGTTGTTTCCAATAACCTAAATGAGTGATACTAAAACCTTTATACAAGTTATTTTTATTAGCATTAACCTTACTGTTATATACATGTCATCAAAGGAGTATTCTGGAATTAAATAAAAATTAGTTCAGTGGTTATGAATCCTGCCCCTACATTGGGATTGCCCGGGAAGCTGTAAAAAATATTGATGCCTGAGTCCTACTTAAGATTCTGATTTAATTGGCCTGGGCATTGAGATTTATAGAAGGTTCCAAGTTATTCTAAAGCAAGGCCAAGGTTAAGATCCATAGAATTAGGCAGTTGCAGCACTAAGATGTCATTTTCTATATTTGAGACTAGCTGCATGTATGAGAAGATGGCAGTATATTTTCCTGTGTGTGTGTGTATGTGTGTGTTTAAAACGATACAAATGTATCATCCTACAGTTCTGGAGGTCAGAAGTCCAAAATGGGTTTCAGGGGCTAAAGTCAAGGTATTGGCAGGACTACATTCTTTCTGGAGCTACAAGTGAGCATCCGTTTTGTTACCTATTCCACTTTTTAGAGGCTGCGTGAACTCCTTGGCCTGTGGGCTCTCCTTTATCTTCAAAGTCAGCAGTGTGTCACCTTCAAATCTCTCTTTGACTCTGAACTTTCTGCCTCTTTCTTTCATTTATAAGGGGCCTGTGATTACTTATATCAGGCCCACCTAGGTAATCCAAGATAGTCTCCAATCTCAAGATCTTAATTTATCATCTACAAAGTCCTCTTTCCATGTGAGGTCATATAGTCATAGGTTCCAGGGATCAGGATGTGGACATCTCTGGGGCCGGGGAGGGTGGCATGCTGCCGCCTACCACAAGCCCTGCAGTCTGTAGTTCTTCCCCTCTCCTAACTTGACACTTGCCCTGGTGATCTTTCTCATTATGGTGGATGACACCACATTTGTATCTCCAACTCCAGCTGCGACTGTTCATTGCACATTTCCCCTTTGAGGTCCCACAGGCTCTGGAATCCATGTTTCTCACCTTTAGGTCTTTGCACACTGTGATATCTTGGCTTAAACACCCTTTTCTCCTTTTCTCAAGCCATACTGTGTTCCTTGTCCTTTAAGATTCAAGGCAATCCTTTCTCCATGACACTTGTTTTCTTTTTAAAAATATTGAGATATAATTGACATAGAACATTGTGTAAGTTTAAGGTGTACAAACTGTTGATTTGATGCTTTTATTTATAGCAATATGATTACTTCCTCTATCATGTTACACAATTATTCTTTTTTGTGGTGAGTTTATAATACAGTATTGTCAATTATAATTACTATGCTATGCATTAGCTCTCCAAGATTTATATGCTAGTTGCAAGTTTGTACCCTTAAACCACATCTCCTCAATTCTTCACCCCCGCCTCCCAGCCTCTACAGAACAGAAGTCATCTTTCTCTCTCTACTTGGAGCACTAGAAAACAATTCAAGGTTCAAACCCCGGAAAATGCGGCAGTAAAAAGTACTTTCTTCTCCTACTTGAAGTCAATCTCCTGGTGTCTCATTTCTTTTTAAAATTTTTTAAAAATTTATTTTATTTTCATTGTTTATGCTTACAGTTGTTCCTGCTTTTTCTCCCTTTCCCCACCTCCACCCAGTCCCACCTTCTTCCCTCCCCAAGTCAATCCTCATATTGTTGTCGGTGTCCATGGGTTGTGCATAAATGTTCTTTGGTTAATCCCTTCACCATCTTCCATCCATTCCTTAGTATCTCATTTCTCACGTGAAGTCCCACTACTCTCTTGATAAGTAACATTTTTAGGGGACACTCTGACCTTTCAAAGACTGAACCTGGACAAGTAATTCAGAATTTAGCTGACTATGTTTACAGTCATTCTGGGGATATACACTTATTATATAGATTGCAAAGGTGGGGTGGGGTGGTGGTACATTTCATCAAAGTCTCATGACAGTTATTATTTTACTCTCATAAGAGGACACTGCATATGGGCCACCTATTTACATACCACTTAACAATGGGAAAACAGAAAAGACAAATCAACGAGCCTAGTCTGTACCTATGTCAACTACAGGAAATACTGCGTTAACATTTTAGGTCTCCTTCAAAGGTATGCCTTGGCTAGCATATTGCGGAAAGTGAAGAGACTTTGCCCTTTTCAGTCTCTACACCTTGTGTGACATATCAAAAAATAAAAAAAGAATTTAGAAGTGCCTAAAATGTAATAAAATTAATAAGGGTCATTTTGAATGTCTAGATATTGAACAATCACATGAACTTTTAATCTTAAACTTTTGAGTTTCTAACTGAAAGACTAAACAATGCCTTTTCCTCTTAAATTCTAATTATTCTCAGAGTCTAATGCCCAATAAAAATGCTATTAATAAAAGTTACTAACATTTGCAGTTTCATTTAACATTAGTAAACTTTAAAGGGTACTAAACACAATGTTTGACTTCCTCACAAGGAGGGCGCTGCAAGCCAAGGCCACAGTGTCCAGCCTGTGATATCATAAGCTATGCTGAGTAATGTATTTTGCCATGTATGCTGTACATCCACATTTTGGCCCAAACTTTCAGGAAAAAAAAATCTTTCATTTTAATTTTTTAATTCGCTTTTTAATTTATTTATGATACTTGTTTTTTGTATTACAGAGGAATTTTGGCATTTATGTTTGAACACATGGATATCGTTATTGCTTTCTAGAGTTACACTTTTAATGCATAATCATAAATAAAATAATTAAAACTATAGAATTAGTATTACCCATGTATAATGTGCACCCTTATTTTTCCCTTAAAAATCTGGGCAAAAATGTGTGCATTATACATGGCAAAATATGGTAACAACTTGAAGAAAACTCCACATTCAGGGATATATATCTTGATGCATGGCAAGTTGTGTAGGTGTAATCATTTAATTCATACCTGGGCAGAATGTCAAGAAGTTACAATTCAATGGGTTGGGTGTTCCTTCTAGTAGAAAATCCTATCCCACCTTTGTTTAAATATTTTATTTGTTTTTAGAGAGAAGTGAAGGGAGGGAGAAAGAGAGGGAGAAAAGCATCGATCAGTTGCCTCTTGCACACCCCCAACTGGGGACCTGGCCCACAACCCAGGCATGTGCCCTGACCAAGAATGAGAACCAGTGAACTTTTTTGGGGGATGATACCCAACCCACTGAGCCACACCAGTCAGAGCTCCTGTCCTGCCTTTGTTATCAAAATTTTCTTTTCTTTGTATATAGGTAAGGGTTTGTAGATCAATAATCTTGACTTCAGCATGAAATTACACCCTCTTTGCTTGAGTTCATCTGAGTTATGCTTAAGTCTTCCTGTTCTGAATCCAGTTTTTTTTTTTCCTGTGGTTTCAATGTATGCTGAAGTCAAGTCCTAACATTTTGAAAGCCCTCTATTCCTTAAGTCTTTCGCGATGGTAATATTAGAAAGAGATACAAAGTAGATAGTGATGGAAGACTTGAGCCTGGCCCTGCCCAGCGTGGCTCAGTTGTTTGGGTGTCATCCTGCAAAGCAAAAGGTCACTGGTTCGATCTCCCATTAAAGCACATGCCTGGGTTGCAGGTTCAGCAACTGATCTATGTTTCTCTCTCACATCTCTTTATTCCTTCCTTCCCCTCTCTCTAAAAACGTAGTTGAGTGTATGATAGAGGCATACAATATAAGGCAGCCTTACAAACACATCTACTGATAGTGCATATGAAGACCTTTGACTAGAAAACTTCCACTGTAGTATCAAGGAATATAAACAAATTTTAAAATGAAATCTATTGGGGTAATGTTGCTTAATAAGATCATATAGATTTCAAGTGTACGTTTCTATTACATGTGATATGTATATCCATTTTAAGATTGCCATACATACCAAGATCTTCCTTCCTCTAACTGATAGTAGTTGTATAGACTCAATAAGGGTTTTCAGGCGAGAAAAATTAAAGCAAGTTATCTTTAGAATTTTAACTCAATCCAAATATGCATTGAGTATGTACAATGTTAAAAGTATTACTGCATGAAGGAGCTTAATAGTTGTTAGACTGCTGATCTTGACGCACTTTCATAGTTCTATTCTTTACACTTAAACAATAATACACAACCATTGTATTTTAACTGTGGCTTGGCTAGAAGTAAAATTTCCCCTCCACTTTCTTTATGCTTCCTTCTGCAGTGAACCTGATTTTCGCCAACTATCTTACTGTAACCAAGGGCAAAGTAAAGCATGATGTTGAATAATTCTAAAAAATTGTAAAATATGGTTGACAGGTTTTTTTTGTGTGTGTAATTGTCTTCTGTCCCCTTTTGTTTCACCAGGACATTGTTAACAGTGAGTTGACAATCCATGAGAGATACAGGCCTTAGCCCTAGATCATTTAGACTGAGTAGTTGTGACTACACTGTGTTTAAGGCATTCTCACTATCATCTGCTCCTTCTTAACGGAGGGCATTTATTTATTTAACGAATACTTTATTAGCACTTACATGCCAGCTATATTAACATACTCAAGATTAGACTATTTGCTCAAATCTGAGAAAGCAAAATGCTGTTAGAAGCCTCCCATTGCCCTGGCTGGTGTGGCTCAGTGGTCTGGGTATTGTCCCACAGACTAAAGGTACCAGTTTGATTCCCAGTCAGGGCACATGGCTGGGTTGCAGGCCAGGTCCCCAGTTGGCGGAGTGCAGAAGGCAACCAATAGTTGTATCTCCTCCCTCTGTTCCCCTATCTCTAAAAATAAGTAAATAAAATATTTTTCTTTCTTTCTTTCTTTCTTTCTTTCTTTCTTTCTTTCTTTCTTTCTTTCTTTCTTTCTTTCTTTCTTTCTTTCTTTCTTTTTTGTTTGAAAGAAGACTCCCGCTGTTTAATGCCTCATTCCCTCCCTCCCTCCAGATATGTTAAAGGTCAAGTGAAAATCGCCTCTCCCCTGCAGGCAAACCGCCTCCCTCTTCCTGACTTAAGCCATTTAACCATCTGAACTGTAAACCTGGGATGTTTAGTTTTTTCCAGCGATTTAAGAATGGCAAGTTACTGATGTTGCCTCTTACCCTGGCAATGTACCAAGAGGTCAAGTCATGAGAAAAATGTTTGCCTTATCTTTGGAGTATGTAAACCCACTTATGGAAACCAAATCTTTAACGCACATTTGCAATCACATGAGATTTGGTGCAGCTGAATTCATTTGTGTTTTAAAAAGGTAACACTTTTCTAAAGATACTCTCATGCTTGTCTTTTTTTACATTGCCTTCCTCTTCCCAAATGTTCATGTGATAGTTAAAATTCAGTTTATTTTTCAAACCCATCCCAAATAATCTTGTCTCTAGGAAACTATTCATCCTTAAAACCTATAATGGTAATTTAGTTTGTCTTCTGACTCCTCCATAGTACTTCCTAAACTTTTGACTCCCACTTGCTTCTCTTTCATATTAGGGAATTACCAGTATTTTAAACATTATTTTTTTTAAAGGCCTTATGACTTTAAAGAGTCATAAGGGTGAAAAACCACCATATTTGTTTGGTTTTCACTAACGCATCAGGAAGAATGCTTTACTGTGAATTGTGGGGGTGGAGGGGAAGGACACAGATTATGATCTGTTCTGGTTTCATTCCTAATTTATCTTTTAAACTAAGCCGAGGAGGCGAACCTAACTTTAACACTGGAAAATCACGAGAAGGGGAAAGCAACAACAACCCTTTGGAAAGCTGCGGGCAAAATTAACCCTGCCTCCACGCAGTCTGGAGCAGCTGTCTCAGGAATCCTCCCTTCCTTAGAATGCGGGAAAGGTTTGGTGTGGCGGCAGCTGCAAAGCAAGGAATCTTTCCCATTCCTCGTGGACGCGACCCCCGCCCACCCCCTCCCAAATGGTGGCAGCTGCCAGACATCACAGTGGAAATCTCTTTCCAAGCCTTCGCCGAACGCGGCGGGCGGGCAACAGCTGAAGGCAGTCAGCGGTGCGGACTCCGTTTCCCTTAGGCAAGGGCAACAGCCTAGCTGGCTCCAGTGCTGCCACCTCTGTGGCTCGTAGTGGTCCCTCAGGTGTCCTTCTCCAAGTCCAACAAACACAATGGCAACGAGGGGCGGGTTCCCTCGGCGCCTGGAGACCCTACGGTAACAACGTGAGTTCTGAGCGTCAGAATCACGGGCTCAGCACTAGGAAAGCACCTTCCCAGGTTGGGGGAGCAGCCGGGTTTAAGAGGGAAAGGCCTTTCGTCGCCGGGCGGGGAACACACCTGGTACTACTTGAGCACCGCGCCCACTCGGGTGCCTCACAAGAGGTCCAGCCAGCAAGTCCGCGCCCAGCGTCCCCGCCCTGCCGCGACCCCTGGGCCGGCCGCGCGTCCCCACCTCGCCGCGCGGTTGCCTCCGCCTTCGCTCGCGCACGCGCACGCCGCGCCGGGCAGCTTTCGGCGCTGTCATGGCGGCGCGGAGCAGCCTCAGTGGGCACCGGGACAACCGCGGGAGCCGAGGCGGGGCGAGCTGGGCCAGTAGCATCCTCACCCCAACCAGCAGCCTCAGCCCTGGCGTCCGTAGCCCCAGCCGTGGCTGTTTTTGCAAAGGCTGATCGCAGGGGTGGGATGGACCAGGAAACCATGGAGTTCTGTGTAGCCGCGGACTCCCGGGGAGCAGACTAGGGAAACTTGGAGGCTGCGACCAGGTGCACTGACCTCTCAATCCCCTTCTTTCCTAGCCGTCTCCGCCAGGCCTCCCCGCCCTTCGGGCCACGACACACCTGCCCTCCTCTCCCTGATGAACCTCAGGTGCCCGCGAGGTGCTCCACTCCTCCCCCTGGGCCGATCGCTGAGAATTATCACCGCCCCCTTCCCCCGCCTTTTCCTGCCCCGGATCTTCGCAGCCACCTCCGTCTCGCGGCTCCCTGGAGCGGGGTGAGGACGATCCGGAGTATCTGGGTGAGGAGTAACTTTCTACCTCTATGGCAGCTTGGGGCCCCATCTTTTCCTGCGACCCCTCCTCTCCCAGCGACAGTTTCTCTTTCCGTGCACCTGTGAGGAGAGGTTGCCCTGCGCCAAGAACCTGCGAGAGTGGGGGAGGAGTGAACCTGCTCTGGAGCCTCCTGCACCCGCCTTCACTCCGAACCCAGCTCCTCGAGCTGGGGAGGAGCGGGGGCTGGTGGTGGGGTCCCTTCAGTAACTTAGTTGACGCACCATAACTATTACCCCTCTCTCCCTAAAGCACCCTAAAACAAAACCTAGCCTATTTAACGTTTATCTAATCTTCCAATAGGGTTTGGCGTTGTTGTCAGCCTCGGGCAGAGAGATTGGACAAATATTCTCCAAGAGGAGGACGGCGACGCCAAGGACTTTCCTCTTCAACTGCTTTTGGGGGTTCTCCGCAACTTGGAAGAGTGACCCTTTTCCTTTTGCATTACGTGTGCTTATTACTAGTGCAGCAATTGCTGTCCCATAGCGACTCGAGTTTTCTGTGAACTAGCAATGGCTAGTGAGGACAATAATGTCCCTTCCCCGCCACCAACAGGTGATGACGGGGGAGGTGGAGGGAAAGGAGAAGAACCCTCAGCTGAAGAGGGTGCATTGTCCCTGAAACCAGGGCTCCCCATCAGGGGCATCAGGATGAAATTTGCTGTTTTGACGGGACTGGTTGAAGTTGGAGAAGTATCTAATAGGGATATCGTGGAAACTGTCTTCAACCTGGTAAGTAGATGCCTATTTTAAAAGCATATATTCTTTTCTATGGGTTGAGGAACAAGACGTTAAAGGAGGAGCCATGTGCCTTACTAGATTGACGATGGCTTTTTCCATGGGTAGAAACACAGAATTCTACTGACCTAAGTGAAACAATTTCCTGTATTTGTTAGTTTCAGGGAAATTATGTAAAACTAAGATGCTCCAGCTTTCGTGAAATTGAATAGATCACTTTTGTGCTAAGAAGATAAATGTTGCTAATGGAAATATTTTGGGGGTTCAAGTGGAGGAGTTTTATTCTATAAATTTTGGAGGGAGGGATATGTAAGTTTGCATTTCTCTTTGACATTTTAAGTGCTTGTGATCTTTGTTTTGGACTTGAGAAATAATGGAAACGCTAAGGCTGCCTAACTACTCTCTTGAGTCTACCTAAGTTATAGTTTGCCATATAAGTTTTGAACATAACTTTTGTTCATAGGGCTGAAGAAAGATTACTGAAAAGTTGGCATTTTAAATTTTGACTAGTGTTATTTTAGGCATAACTAACAAATACTAAATTTTGCACCGAATTTAAGGTTATATTGTGAAAATTAAATGGCAGTTTGAAAAGAGGGTTTTGGCAGGTATAGCGTAATCTCTGTTTCTTTTGTAAATTCATGTCTAGCAGTTAAACATATGTAGTCCTTGGAAGTTGGAGGTTATACTACTATGAGCTATGAATGTTATTTTTAAAAGATGGATTTGCAATGTTTTCCTTTTGCTCTTTTCTGTTCTTAGAAATGGTTATTTCTAATGGGGGCTTTTTAGATTTCTTTTTTTTTTTTTTAAAGATTTTATTTATTTTCAGAGAGAGGAGAAGGGAGAGAGATAGAGCAATGTATGGTTGCCTCTCACATGGCCCTCACGGGGACCTCACGGGGACCTCACGGGGACCTGGCCCGCAACCCAGGCATGTGCCCCGACTGGGAATCGAACCCGGACCCTCTGGTTCCCAGCCCGCGCTCAATCCACTGAGCTACACCAGCCAGGCCCTTTTTAGATTTCTTTATTCCAAACTCTGTTGCCTATCAACTTTAAGGTGAAACTTACTTTTTATTCTTTAAGTACTTCCTCCTCTTCCACATACTCACCTGTGTTAGGACATAACACCTGGGAACAAAATGAGCGTGCAGTGGTTGTAACGATTGCTTAGTACCTTTCCTCGTTGCCTCTATGTTTTCAAGGTTAGACTCCTTTTATTCCAGGGCAGTTAATTATTTCCTTCACTAGACTTCTACTAATAGTCTGGTCACTTGCAATACAGCTTTCAGAATGAGAAAGTAGCTTGATGAAATTCACTTACTTTTGGAATAAGAAAACTTTGCTAGAGAAATGTCCTATTGTTCAGTTTGTTGTAATGGGAGCTTGTGTATAAATAAACACCTAAAGACACACAAGCACACCCATATATATTTAACTATACATTAAGGAAATGTTCAAATACACGCAAAATGGAATAATATAAAGAACCCTGTTATCTGTCATCCAGCTTCAACAATTACCAGTATTTTTTTGGTTCTTGTATATGTGGGGACTTAAGTTTGTGAGTCTCAAGAAGATAAATGGTAGATTAATGTATTCCTCTACTTCAAAATAGAGACACTTGAAAACTTTTCTTTTTTCTTCTTCTAAGCTTCTTGTAACTTGGATGATAAACACAAATCTGTGGTAGTGATAGAGTCCATAATTAGTTGTTTGTGTGTGAAATGCAACATGAGGATTTGAACTCCTCTTGGTCTTCGAGTTGCTTGCATTTCATCATTAAGGAAAATCCAAACTCTGTAGCAATAGTTTGCTTATATGCTGTCCACCACTATACGCCTGGTAGAGATTTTAAGGTTATTGGTTAAGTCTTTCACATCTATATGTTTGCAGGACAATAGATGTCCCAGTAGAGGGAGAGGGAAAATCTGTTCGGTTTAATCCACGCATCACTATCATTCTCCTGTGTAGAGGAAGTTGCTGAGAGAATTAGATTAGTTCCTTCTTTCCATTCTCCCTTGTACTTTTCATGCTCCTTCGTGGATATCTAGGGTCTTGGCTAGTCTTTAGAAAATATGGGGAGCCACACTGTTGGGAATCTGGCCATGTAGTTGATCGCAGTGTTGTTAATACAGGTGCACCTAAATACTTCCTAATTGATAGTCTTAATTCTACTCGAGGAAGGGAATGCATTAAGTAAGAATCAGTGATTTTTTTAAAAGTTACTATTTACTAGGCAGTGGACCAGGTACTTTACATAATTTTTAATTCTTCCCTCAACAACTCTAATACATATACAGGCGTACTTCCTGTTACTGTGCTTTGCTCTATCGCGTTTCACAGGTGGTGTACTTTTTTTTTTAAACAAATTGAAGGGAAGACCCTCCACCAGCAAAACGGTTACAACCTGCTCTGTTGTGATACTGGCTTTATTGCAGTGGTCTGAATCTACGATGTTTCCCAGGTTTGCCTGTGTCTCATTTTATAGATAAGATAACTGAGACACTGAAAGGTTAAGTAGATTGCCTACGATTTGATGATTCTGAGAATGGCAACCTTTCTAGGAACACATGTGTCTCGAGTTGGTAGAGAATTGTTAGCACCTCTAAGCAGGTATTTATAGTTTAGATATAGCTTTCCCTCATGTATAGGCACAAAAATCATTGGTTCTGCTAAATATTAATGGTGAAACCTCCATTAGTACATTTAATTTCTTATTTAACATTCAAATGGTTTTGAAAAAAAAAAGCTTTAAAAAGACCTTAAAAGTAAGAAACAGTTTGGTTATTTGTTTTTTTCACTCAGAATGTGGATGCAGAATGTTGGTCATTAACTTTTTGTACAGCCAGCACGTTGGAGAAAAATTTCTAAAATTGTGAATAATAAGGTACAGACAAAAGGATGTGTAACGTGACTAAGTAATGAAGCACTACAAAAATATAAGCCTGTGGACCTTCCGCCTGACCTAACCAGTACCTTACGGATGTTGCTGAGTCCGCCTCTGCGCTCCGCTTTTATCCTGTCTTCATTGGATTTTTCGTTGGCGAATTCACACTATTATTTACGGCTATTGCAACTTTTTTCTATTTTTCAGGCATTTTATTAAAATAGATTATGTTCTATTGATTGTTTTTTTTTACTGATTACATATTAACTACCTGAAACAATAAAGTTGTGCTGTTAAAATGAAGCAACCTCTCATTCCCCCAAATTGTCCAAGTTAGTGGTAGAGACATATGACTTGAGAGTTCTGCCTCCCAGTTTTGTTAACGTGGTCTGAAATTACTCTGCCATAACTTCCTTTGGAATTTACCACCCTTCCTGTAATTCCTTTTGCAAATCTTTTTCAGATAAATTTTGATTAATAGTACACCTGTGTATTCAAATATTTCAAACTTCTGGTCAACTTTTACATTTTACTGGTTATACTTCAAAACCACCTTATTTTTGTCTTCATCTGTATTGCTAAAGTTGTTTGTAAAACTTTAGGACCAGAATAATTAATGTATTGACGTTTTCAGGAACTTGATGCTGAGTTTAAGTCTTCCATCAGGTATTTAAAAGTATTATTCAATTCTATTTAATTCAAGAATAGTAATTCCTATAGTCTGGTGACAAATACATGTTTTCATGTTTTTTTTTGTTTCAAGAGTGTAAGATTTTAATTAAAATGTTGAAGCTGAAAAGATAGAATATAATTTTTCATTACAGTAGTCTCTTACTTATTCAGTTTCGCTTTCTGCAGTTTTCCTTAACTGCAGTCATTCATGGCCTAAAAAGAATAAATGGAAAATTCCAGAAATAAACAATTCATAAGCTTCAGTCTCCTACCCATTTGTCACTTAGTAGCTGTCTCAGTTATTAGACGCAGTATGACAGTGCTTGTGTTCAAGTGACCCTTATTTTACTTAATAATGGCTCCAAAGTGCAAAAATAGTTTTCAGGGAAAAGTAGTGTAGGAAAAACCATAGTACATATAGAGTTCAGTGCTATTACTGGTTTCAGTCATCTCCTAGAGGCCTTGGAACATACTCCCCGTGGATAAGGGGGACCGCTGTACTCATTGTATGCCATTTGAGATAGGTCCTGCTAAATATCAGTGGTGCAGCATCTTAATACCGACAGGTGTGGAGCCCATCACACAAGGCCTCTGCTAATGTTGACTGTGCCGAGGGGGAACTTGTTGACCTAAAGGGGCAGCTGCTATTCTAGTCCAGCTGATTGCTGTCTGTAGTAACGGGGCCCAATGGCGTAATGCCATTTGATTTCTCAGGAATGAGAAATCTAGATTTTAAAATTTAAAAATGTCATGTTAAAATAGTATTAATTATGTGGGCCATAAAATCACATATAATGACTTTTCAAGCTTTTATATGAACCTTAATTAAAAAGATAATCATTGAACGTGTTTTTATTCTGCTGTGTGCCATCAAGGATTACATCAAGGATTACAAGTAATCCCTTCTAGAAATATACTTCATGGGTTCCCCCTAAATTAATTTGTACTTCATGTTGTAAGTAGTAGAAAACTTGAAACTGGCTTTAAACGCAGTAAAAAAGATTTACAGGCTTATTTATCTGGATGTCAAAGGTAGGGCAAGACTTCCAGAAACAAAACAATACTAAAGACCAATTTCTTTCCATTTCTGTTCTGCTTTCTTTGATGTCAGCATTGACCTGTCGATGTTCCTCTCATGGCTGCAGAATGGCTGCAGAATGGCTGCCAGGGGCAGTTGGGAGAGAGAGCCTCTCTGTCTGAACATTCCAAACCAGAGTCCTGATTGTACCTTGGGGCAGAATGACTATGGCCATTGAAATATGCTGATTGGCTTAAGCAAACCTGGGCCAACTGCTATACCTAAGGATGGGTCAGTTTTCTCTGAAGTACCCGGGCTCTATGGGGCGTGGTGGAGACAGTAATAAAAACCTGGGTAAGACATGGAAGGGGTGAATGGATGCTGGATAGGCAACAGTGATGTCCACTAGTTTCCTTTTTAGTTGCATAACAATATGATAGGTTAATGGTATTTGTGTAAAGAGGAAAAGAGATTCATTATCCAAAACACTTTTGTGATCCTGGACAAGTTTTTTTTTTTTTAAACTTCTTTGTGTCTTAGTTTTCCCATCTGTAAAATGGGGGAAACCACATCGTAGCGAGGATTAAAGGAAGTTAAATTGTAGTTACTTGTAAAGCACTTAAAGCAATGTGTAGCAGGCCCTGGCCAGGCAGCTCAGTTGGTTAGAGCATTGTCCTTATATGCCAAGGTTGTGGGTTTGATCCCTGGTCAGGGCGCATATAAGAATCAACCAATGAATGCATACATAAGTGGGACAACAAGTTGATGTCTGTCTCTTTCTCTTTCTTTTTCCCTTTTCTACCCTCCCCCATCAATTAAAAAGTGTGGGACATTAAGTGCTATTATAACTATTGGCTATTTTAGATAGTGGATTCTTTATATTTCAACCTTATAATTTTTTTTAAAGATTTTATTTATTTATTTTTAGAGAGAGGGGAAGGAGAAAGAGAGGGAGAGAAACAGCAATATGTGGTTGCTTCTCACATGGCCCTCACTGGGGACCCGGCCTGCAACCCAGGCATGTACCCCGACTGGGAATCAAACTGTGACCGCTTGGTTCCCAGTCTGCACTCAATCCACTGAGCTACACCAGCCAGGCTCAACCTTATAATTTTTTTGTTGTTTGTTTCTACATAGGTATTACTAACCTTATTGGCTCTGCATATACTGTATAGCTTTTGGAATTTATTTAACAGCCATTGTGATTTTTTACAAGTGACTTGTTTTTAAACATCTTTATAGAGTTAAAACATAGCATAACTTATTTTAAGTTTACAATTCAGTGATTTTTAGTAAGTTTACAGAGTTGTGCAGGCATTACCACAGTCTAATTTTAGAACATTTACATCCTGTCTTCAAGATTTTTTACAGTTTTAGTTCTTTCATTTAGGCCCTTGGTCCATTTTGAGTTAATTTTTGTATGCTGTGCGTGAATGCTCAGTAAAGGGCCTCCATTCATCACTTCGTGTGTAGGTATCCAGTTGTCTCACTGCTGTTACAGGGGGTATTCTTTCCCATTGAAGTGCCTTGGCACCTTTGTCCGAAATCAGTTGACCCTAAGTGTAGGGCTTTATCTGACTCTTACTTCTTTTCTGTTGCTCTGTACGTCTATTCTTACACCACTTCCAAACTTGATTACTGTACCTTTGTAGCAAGTTTCGAAATAGGGTTGTATGTTCTCCATGTTCTTTTTCAAAGTTGTTTTTTCTATTCTAGGTGCTTTACATTTCCATGTGAATTATAGGATTAGCTTGTCAATTTCTGTAAAAAAAAACAAAAACAGGCTGGATTTTAATGGGGAGGTGTTGAATCTATAGGTCACTTTGGGGGAATGTTGAGTTCAACAGTCCATGAATACGGATCATCTTTCCATTTATGTAGGTCTTCCTTAATATCTTTCATCACAGTTCTGTAGTTTCAGTATATGAGGAGATGAATAATTTTGGAGTTTTTTTTGTTTTTTTTTTTTTTGCTGTTAAAGTGCTTCTGTAGGCACTTTGTGCATTGAAATTTCCAGAAGAGGAATATATATTTCAAAGTATATGAACATTTACGTAGTTTATGAGTAGATATTGTAAGATTGTTTGTTAATGTTGATAATTAGAAGAAATTTGGGTGAATTGGTGGATTTTGGAAACCTTATAATTTCTTAGAAGTAATAGAAGTGATCATTTAGGCTTCTGTGGGTATACAGTCTTGTTTCCATTTGAATTGGTGGTTCATTTTAAACGGATAAATCATTTGGGAGTTGAAAAAACAATTTTTTTTTGTTTGTGAATTAATACATAAGGAAACTGAGTAAGCTTTTTGCTTCTCATACTGACCTATCCGAACTAATCTAGCAGTGTATTTTTATATTCTTAAGTATCTCTTTTTAACACATTCTTTAAAATATTTTTAATAGTTTTTGTATACTTGAAAAGTTCAGGACACATTTTTGTTACTGTTGTTTTTAAAGATTTATTTATTTTAGAGAGGGAGGAAGGAAGGGAGAAAGAGAGAGAAACATTGATGTACATTGATGTGCGAGAGAAACATGAATCGGTTGCCTCTCACAGGCCTCTAACTGGAGACCTAGCCTGCAGTCCAGGCATGTGCCCTGACTGGGAACCTACCTGGCGACCCTTTGGTTCATACACTTGCACTCAATCCACTGAGTTGTACCAGCCGTGGCTTAAGTTTCTTAAAGTCATTTTTTTCTCCTCTTATCTATTTGGTTGGCCAAAAAGCCCATTTAGTTTTTTTCCATAAAATAAAAGACACATTTTTCATTTTCGTTTTTTATTTTGATTTGGATATTTTGAGTATGTCAGCTATCTCCTGCTATCGGCCGCTAGTGGGTAGAGGCCAGTGGAGCTGCTAAACATTTTCCAGTGCACAAGACAGCCCCGCAGCAAAGAATTATTTGGCCAAAATGTCAATAGTCCATAGAAACTCTGAAACCACTTTTAACATGTTCAGCCAGTCACAGAACCTTTTCCATACACTGTGCAAATCTTTTCTTGTGTTTCAGTTGTGTTTTTACCTTTCTTGTAATAATAAAGTAAAATATGCTGAAAGTGTTGTGTATCTTCTTCCATCTTAAATATTAAAATGGCTGTACAAAAATTCACCAATTTTGATTTTTTAAAAAAAGTGCACACTGATATGACAGATATCACAATACAATCTAACAAAATTGTTTAGAATAAAAGACAACTAAGTACTACTAGAGCCATCGTTTGGAAAAATTTTTGGCTAACCCAATATTACTTCATTGGATCTTATGTAATGGGGTATGTATTCAGAAACCCAAGTGTAGGAGATTCCTAATGAGTCTTTGGTTTAAAAGCTGTGGGGACAAAATACAAAGTAAAAAAGTAAAGCAAATAGTAAAAAAAATTTTAAAAAGCTAAGTTTATACAGACTCATTCTAATTGATTAGTTTTATAAAACATTCTTGGTTTTTGATTTTTTAAAGCCTTTTTGTGCATAATTATGTGTCTTTTAAAAAAAATTATTTTTAGATAGGGGGGAGGGAGAAAGAGAAGAGGGTGAGAAACATCAGTGTGCGAGAGATACATTGATCGATCGCCATCTGGCCCACAACCCAGGTAGGTGTGTGTTCTGACCAGGAATTGAACTAGCTATCTTTCAGTCCTCCAGATGGTGCTCAGTCCACTGAGCCACATCAGCCAGGGCTGTGTGTCTTTTTTGATTCCTCAAAGATTTAATTGGGTTATCCAGGATTAATATGTGTGATTGAAATGTGCTTTGTGAAGTGGAGAATTTCTTGTCACTGGAGATTTTAGAGGCTTGCATATTGGGAATTTTATAGAGTGAATTTTTACTTTGGGTACGAAATTGGACACCATATGACTTATTATTATCATAATAAGGTTATCTAAGTATCTGATATCCATGCTCTAAGTTTTGTTGTCTCTACTGCTCCTGGGCCTTTGCATTTGTTTCTCAGAGTTCTAGTCATTACTTATCCCATCAGTCTTTTAGTAATTTATGTTCCGTAAAAATTAGTTTTAGAGAGAGATGTGTGAATGAATTTTCTATATATATTCTTATAGAAAGATGAAAAACTGTTGAGATCTTGATTAGCTATATTTGTTAGAGATAAATCTGTTGCTTGAGAACTAAAAAAGGTTTTCTCCTTGCCTAACAAGATCTTGTTCAATGAATAATGACTTCGTTGGAGTGGTATTTTTATTTATAAACTATAGTATAGTCATGTGCTGCATACTGAAGTTTTGGTTGATAGTGGAGCATATATAAGATGGGGGTCCTGTATGATTATAATGGAGCTGAAAAATTCTATCCCCTCTAGTGACCTCATAGCTGTCTTAAAGTTGTAGAGCACTGCATCATACAAATGCTTCCGTTTCCTTGTAGCGAGTACTATATTCCTTATAGTAACGTGCTATGCAGGTCTGTAGCCTAGGAGCTGCAGGGGACAGGTTCTCAATCTAGTTTCAGCGTTTTTTTTGGGGGGGGGGATTAGTTTTTATATTCAGTGATGGTGATATGATCTATGGCTCTGGAGGTGGGGAAAATTGATTATTTGACTGCTTTTGAATTGAAGTTAATTCATTATTTTGAATTATAATGTATACTAGCAATGGCTAATATTTATTGCGTGCCAGATTCTGTTTGACATGTGTATTAACCCAATTTAATTCTCACGATTCTTACAATTACGAGGTAGGTATAGGTCTTATGCCAAAATGCTTTCTGTTTTGCAAAAAATAATAGGGCTAAAAATAACAGGGTTTACTGGGAAAAAATAGGCTTAGGGTAGGCCATTCAAAACCTGTGGAATTTTGTAACCAGAATACTAAAAGAGTCAGTAATAATCATAATGATAATACTAGCAAGGTTAAATCTCTACTGTTATTTTCACATTAACATCAGTCACTTTTGGGATACTAACCCTGGAGCTTATGCTTCTGCCTTCATTGAGATGGAGGCAGACATTTCTATCAGTACTAAAAATCCTATCCAGGCGTGGCTTTCTTCATTACTTCATTGTTTTAATACAGGGGAAAATGTCTTTGCAGTTTCTTCATCTGTACTTGCAGATTGTCAGGTACTTAACATGGTGGAAGAGCATAGTTCTTGTAGTCATTAGACCAGGCACTATTTGCGTTAAAGGAAAGCATTTCTGTAAATATTTTGGTTTTTTAAAAAAGATCTTTATCTGTTGCTCAGTATTTCTCTTTAATTCTGTTGGAATAAATTACATATGAACCAACATAATTTCCACATTATTCCTACATTACTCTCCTCTTGAATACTGTAGGAGGTAATTGAAGGCAAAGATATGTTACAGCAGAATAGACTTTACTAGTATAATATTCACTTTGTAAATGATGAAGCTGAGACACAGACAGGATAACAAGTAATATTGCTGAGATTTAAACTAGGGAATATGTAGCCTAAGCTCTTTCTTTTTTTCAGCTTAAGCTCTTAACCACTGAAGCCATGATTTATAATCGCAAAGAACCTTAAATGTGAAACACAGTTGACCCTTGAACAACAAGATGCCAAACCCCCCTTGTAGTTGAAAATCCATGTGGAACTTTTGACTCCCCAAAACCTAACTAATACCCTGCTGTTGACCTGAAGCCTTCCTGATAACATAAAAGTCGATTAACACATATTTTTTTTTTTAAGATTTTATTTATTTATTTATTTTTAGAGAGAGGAGAAGAGAGAGAGAAAGAGAGGGAGAAACAGCAGTGTATGGTTGCCTGTCACATGGCCCTCACTGGGGACCTGGCCCACAACCCAGGCGTGTGCCCTGACTGGGAATTGAACCGGGATCCTTTGGTTCCCAGCCCACGCTCAATCCACTGAGCTACACCAGCCAGGGCTCGATTAACACATATTTTGTATGGTATATGTACTATATACTATATTCTTACAATAAAGTAAGCTAGAGAAGAGAAAATGTTAAGAAAATCATAAGGAAGAGAATATACATTTACAGTATTTATTAAAAAAAATCAAGGTGTAAGTAGACTCATGCACTTCACACCCGGCTTGTTCAAGGGTTGACTGTAGTGGCTGAAGGCGTCTTTCAGTTGTGTCATTGATGATGGGAAGGTATCTGGATTGTTTTCAACTTGCCTAAACATAGTCAAGATTTGCCTTATGGAAGATAGATTTACTCCCACTTTACGCAACCTAAAATGTGTTCTGGGAGAAGGTAGGCTTTCATGAATGTGATATTCAACTTGAATGGAATTAATGACATAGTTAATAATTATGCAGGGTGCTACAGTTTGCTTCTTTACTCTCACGGTCAAGGTTAGTTGGCCTAGCTTCCAAGACTGAAATGACCTTGTCTATTGAACCTATAAGGAAGTGGAATTTTAGTCATCTCTTTTGTGACTTTTATATAGTGACCACATGGAGTACATCACCAGGAAGGGATGATGCTTCTATTTAATCAGTCGTAGAAGAGATCAGAGAACAGATGTCGCCTTTAGTATTTGTCAAGGGGTGTCAGTGGGCCTCTCACATGCAAATGGCCTGTCATTGAAATCGATTTGCTTCTATGATAGATTTACTGAGCAAAGTTAACATATATTATTGTCTATGTATAGTTTTCAATTGATTATTTTTTTCTGAAGATCAGTGGTTCATACTAGAATTAGTGTTTTTCTACTCTAAGTTTATATAGACAAATTGTGGAACGAGGATTTTGTCAGTTACGATGTAAGGAAGGAGAGCAGCATTGTTTTTGTGTTACTAAAAATAAAATACTATTTTTTGAAAAGATTTTATTTATTATTTTTAGAGGGCAAGGGAGGAAGAAAGAGTGGGAGAGAAACGTAGATGTGTGAGAGAAACAGAAATTATTTGCCTCTCATATGCCCCCAACCGGGGACCAGCCCTCAACCCAGGCATGTGCCCTGACCAGGACTCAAACCCGCAACCTCCCTGCCTGAGGGATGACACCCAACCCACTGACCCACACCAGTCAGGGCAAGGTCCGTGTACTATAAAATAATTTTTACATGTATAAAAACACTGGAGTATGGGAGCAATGTATTTGTACAGTAAATTGAAATACAGGGTTAGCAAAAGTAGGTTTACAGTTGTTTGTAATAATAAATAAAGAATAAACTCTGTGTTTCACATACTCACAACTGTATACTTGCTTTTGCCCACCTCGTGTAGGGAAAATCTACTAATGTCTGCTGGATTACAAATATCAAATATCACTATGAGTATGCTATGACACTTTTTCAGAGTCTTTTCTTAATTTATTCAAACTTGTGGTTAGAGAACTAAATTAATTTTAGGGTAATTTTGGTGTGTATGTGTTTAACTGATTAGTAGCATGAGAGAAATGGAATTTCTTTAGGATTTGGTATGTTGAAAGTAAAGTACGCACAGATATGGTATAATTATAGATTTTTAAATACAATAATTTTTGTATTTTTTTCCTTGAATACTTGTCATTGAGTAATTTTACAAGAATTTTTTCACTTGTGGAGTTTCCTAGAAAGTGTCTTTGTCTAATTTTATCTGTTTGTGTTAGTATAATGGTGTGGTTTTTTGTTGGTCTGGTTGTTGTTAACCATCCTATTGTCTTCCTTCCCTGTTTCCTTCCCTCTCCTTTCTCCCTCCCTTCCTTGCTTGTGAATTTCACTGAAGCTCCTTTATCATCTTGGAAAAGTTAACCCTTCAGATGCTTAATTTTTTAGAATGCAAAGTAGGCCTGATTTTATTTCCTAGGGGTTGTTATGTATTAAAATACCTAATAGGCACTTATTGCTAGTTACCTTGTTTTTACTCCCCGCATTTTATAAATATTTAACAAAAGCTCAATTTCTAGAGTTTAAAATTTGACCTATTATTAGTCAGTAAAAATAAATTAATAAAAAGGAAAGTTTGTGGAAAATTTCAAACATACACAAAAGCATGAGAGAACTCTTACGTTCCCATCAACCAGCTTTAATTATTATCAACATTCTTTCATCCTTTTTTTGTTTTAAAGATTTTATTTATTTTTAGAGAGGGGAAGGGAGGGAGAAAGAGAGGGAGAGAAACAGCAATGTATGGTTGCCTCTCACATGGCCCTCACTGGGGACCTGGCCCACAACCCAGGCATGTGCCCTGACTGGGAATCGAACTGGCAACCCCTTGGTTCCCAGCCTGCGCTCAATCCACTGAGCTACACCAGCCAAGGCCTTTCATTCTTTATGTATCATTTTAACTAATGACGTATGGCTTCTATATGTTTGTTTTCTTTAGCTGTCTATGATTTGTTTCTATGAATTGTAATACAGTAGGATTACTAACATTTGGGGAGCGATCTTCTAGGAACTTGAAGTCTGCTGTCAAAATTTGTATGGGATTGATGAGATAGCGTCTGTGGTGTGTGTTGAATGTAGTAGAGCTGTGCTCAGTAACAGGATCCAATGTGTGCTGTCCTGTTCTGTTAGAGAGCAGTGGCATTTTGCTTCGTCTGTCTCTTCTAATGATTTTGAATTTAAATTGTGTTTATACAGAGGGTTTGACTATATGTTTCTTTAGTATTGGAAATAGAAGTCTAACCTAATTTAAGATAATATACTGATTTGGGTTTGATACCGTTGGGACAGTTTTCAATAAGGCGAGTGGACATGTTGAATTGGCTTTCATCCTAGTGATAGAGATTGACATGCACACTCCTGCAAGTGCCTTATCTTCAGTTACCTTACACAGTAGCGCAGTCTCTCTGATACCTGTGCTGGTGTATTTCTGTTTTGGCCCTTGTTATTATTGGAGTGGGGGTAAAGCACCCTTCTGTGCAAGTCGTAGTCCAAGGAGACCCTACCCATTGGGACTGTTGCATAATTTATTCCTGTCTAGAAATGGCAATTCATTGGTGTGGATGGGGGAAACCATTTCTGTACACAGAAATCCGAAGATATGAAAACTTGCTGTGGAATGAAATTTGAAGAATATTTTTGCCTAAGGCAAATCAGAATGTTTTCAGCTGGCTTCTCTGCTCTCTGGCCCCACAGGGTATGTTGTTAGTTGACTGGGACATCCTATTATTTTTTTCTGTCCTTTAGAGGAAGGTGGAAATTTCCACAAAGGTACGTTCTCTCTCCCTCTACCTATGGTAAGTAGGACTATTATCTACCCTTCCCTGCCCCTCCTGGGCTGCCTCTTTTTCTCCTTGAAATCTGTATTCTGTTCTCTTCAAATTGGAAGCTTCCTTGACGTTCTAGCTTAAGTAAAAAGCTTGAAAATCTTTCTTTGTCACTACAAGGTGAGTTGATTTCTCTTTTGTTTTTTGAAATATGTTTGGTATTCTCAGTGGAGTAAAAAAATTAGCATGATGACATTGGTGACTTTCAGCAGTTGGTTCGGAAATGATTGCTATGCCAGTCCATCCCTCCCCTCTTTGTAATCATCCTGCCGCTCTAACAGGTCTGTTCACCTGTTGCATCCTCTGCTGGGTAAGAAGGAGGGTTTTTTTTTTTCTTAAAAAGTCCCTTTAACATGTCTACAATACCTCAGGTCTATGTACACGTTAGTCTTGGTTTTAGTCATGAAAAATGTCATAGATTAGGAAATAAAAGAATAAATTACTGGTTCCTTGGCTGGGTAGCTCACTTGGTTAGAGCATCGTCCCTGTATGCTAAGGTTGTGGACCGGATCCCTGGCCAGGGCATGTACAAGATTCAGCCAATGAATGCATAAGTAAGTGGAGTAACAAGTCTCTCTCTCAAACCAATAAATTTAAAAGAAATTAAAAAACAATAAATTACTGAATTAGATTTGTAGTTCTATATATAGTGTATAGCATGCAAGTTACTTAGAAAACACTGCTTTGGAAGTAATTTTTCTCTAGTTTGATTTGTATCTAGTAAGTTGATGTCGAGAGGCGGATTTTTATGTTAAAAGAGCTTCAGTGAAAATTCGAGAATGACCAGTTTCTAATCCAGGTATTGTACTTTTGAAAATGCTTGTCTGTGACTAAGAGTCAAAGATTGCAAAACCAACATTCTTATGTTTTTCTTGGCCTGTTAGGGGCAATGATAGGAAAATTCAATCAGTCATAAGGTAGTACAGTTGATTTGGCTTGTGTGGAGGTGTGAGTACATAAAACAAATTGTAGTCTTTGGAGTCCGAGTCTCAGTCTAGATGGAGGTGCGGTATTTTCTAAGTATGAAGTGTTATTTGGTGTTTTCAACAGTGACTGCAGATATGATTTTGAAATTTCCTTTAGAGCTGCATCTTGTTTTCTAGTTAATAGGACAAAAACAAACCAAAAAAATGCTTTTCTCCTTATTGCATTTGTAGTTACTTTTGAAGCAAATGTGAAGAAGTGGAATATTTTCTTTGATATCTCTTATATTACATTTAAGCTGGTTTAGTTCTGTTTTAAAGTATGATTTTTAGGTTCTGGCTACCTGAAAGCACTTAACAGACCATGTTGAGTTTCACATCGTAAGTAGGTACTCATGTCTGTGTGACTGTAAAAAGTGTGCTTATATTTAAAAAAAATATATGCTATTGATTTCAGAGAGAGAGATGAAGCGGGGAGGGAGGGAGGAAGGCAGGGGAAGAGAGAGAGAGAGAGAGAGACATTGATTAGTTGCTGCACTTATTTATGGTTTCCCTGGTTGCTTCCTGTATGTGCTGTGACCGGAGATCCAACCTGAAACCTTGGCATATTGTGATGATGCTCTAACCAACCGAGCTGCCCGGCCAGGGCAAGTGTGTTTTTATACATTTGAAATATAGTTACTTATAAAATTTATGCATTCAGTATACGGAAAGAATTTGATGTAGGTTTAGGAGTTAGTGAAGAATCATTTGAACTTTAGCTGTCATTCTTGAATATCTCATTTCCTTACTCAATAAGAGAGCATACATATGTGTTTATTAAAATGATGTGGAATTCTAGATTTCAACATGTATTCATGAAAATTTTGTCTCAGCTAAAATGCTAAATAAAAACATTCATAGACCCAACTACCATAAAATGGTTATTTTGATTTTCCTAGTTCCATCCTTGAGCTTATCTCACATTTCAGAAGTACATGTGTGTTTGCTTACAAAAATCCTTTAGTTTAAGATATAAGCTTTTTTTTAGACTAATGAAAAATAAGTTTACTTTCTGAAGAAAAGATAGCTAGGTAAACAAGTGAGTGTTAAAGATTTTTTGAAATTAAGAACAATCTTAACAGTAGCCAGAGGGAAGGAGGGTGGGCACTCTGGGGAGAAGGGTTTTCAGGAACTACTGTAAAAGACACATGGACAAAACCAAGAGGGAGGGTGGAAGCAAGGGAGGGAGGTGGGGTTGGATGGGGTGGGGGGGGGAGGGAAGGGGAGAAAATGCAGACAACTGTACTTGAACAATGATAAAGTAATAAAGATTTTGATGATATTAGTGAGGATGGTTTTATAGTTTGTGTATATTGTAGTTGTGCCACCAATTTTATGATTTCATTTGCTTCCTCCCTTTGCTGCTTTTCCCTTCTGCATGAAAGTGATAACATAGGAAAACCCAAAAGCGTCTGTTTCCCTCTCAGTTACAGCTCTCCTTGTCATGTCCACTCACACACAATTTGAAATTTCTTTGGGAAGTCAAGGCACAATAAATAAGAAAATGTACATATGAAGGGAGGTTAGTGTTTAGGGTGAAGATTTGTAGCAGATTATCGTTTTAATTTTTAAGTTGAAGAAGGCATATCAGCTAAGAAATTGCATATTTGTTTTGGAATATTAGCTATCATAGCAAATCGTAACTTACGTCATTTAGATCACAACAGTTTTATTGGATTTTTTAAAAAATGATTATTGGTTTTTAGAGAGAGAGAGAAACATTTGTCAATCGACTTATACATTCATTGGTTGATTCTTATTTTTTAATTATATTTTATTAATTATGCAGTACAGCTGTCCTGGTTTTCCCCCTTTGTTCCTCCTCCACCCAGCACCCCCCACTCCCTCAGGCAATCCCCCCACCATTGCTCATGTCCGTGGATCATGCATATGAATTCTTTGGCTACTCCATTTCCTATACTGTACTTTACATCCCATGGCTATTCTGTAACTACTTATTTGTATTTCTTAATCCCTCACCTCCTCACCCATTCCCCACACCCCTGCCATCTGGCAACCATCAAAACCCTCTCCGTGTCCATGATTCTGTCTCTGTTCTTGTTTGCTTAGTTTGTTTTCTATTTTCAGTTGTTGATAGATGTTTTTTTTTTTTTTGCCGTTTTATTGTTCATAGTTTTGATCATCTTTTTCTCTTTCTTTCTTTTTAAAGTCCCTTTAACATGTCATCTTTCCATACCCAGACCCTCCAAGTGGCCCACCCCCCACAGCTGTCAGCCTGATCTCTATCTATGAGTCTGTCTCTTTCATTTGTTAGTTTACTTTGTTCATTAGATATCACATAGGAGTGAAATCATATGGTATTTGTCTTTCTCTGGCTTATTTCACTTACTATCATGCTCTTGAGGTTCATCTGTGTTGTTGCAAAGGGTAAGATTTCCTTCTTTATGACCAAGTAGTATTCCATTGTCAATGGTAATTTTTATACTAACAAAATCACAAAGTGGAGAAAAATATTTTTACATTACTGCAGATTTCAATTTTTGATATCTTAGAAGAAATTCAGAGGAAATACGTAACAGTGCCGGACCAGCTTATGGTGACTGATTTGTGACTGACTTGAAGGGACTGTGTATGACAACATTGCTTGCGTTCTTTGTCTGCATTTGATGGTTCAGCATAAATACATTAGGGAAAGGGTGTTCACTGAATTCACACTTGGTGGCTGCAAGTTGGAACGGAAACATTTAAAGAAAGTGGAAAAATCAAGAGACTGGATAATTCCTGTGAAATTGGTACACACTTTTTTTCTTCCACTTTCCATTCTGCACCTGTCGTTTGTGTAAATACACAGGTCACAGTGTGGGTTTTCAGATTGTTTTCCCAGTTCAGTGAATTGCTTAGGCTGCTTCTGTGGCATTCATAGTTTCCTGATTTACGTGGTGGTACTGATAAGCACTGCCCTACATTCCGTGGCTCTGTGTTCACTATCTGTCCTCCGTAGTCGTTTATTTGACCTGTCTTAGTGATCTTACCTTTGTTCCTTGCAGAAGTAGAAATGCAGTGGTACAGAGCACAGAGATTACAAAAGAAACTTGTAATTTTAATTCTGTGGGCTTTTTTTTGGGTCAAGTACATTGTGAAATGCAGATTAAAGCAAAAATCCCCGGTAATTCTAGCCTTTATCATATTTTTATGGGGATTTCTCTGACAGTTGAATTATGCTTTTACTATTTACTATATTTAAATCCCAGATTTACAGTAATCTTATATTTCCCCACACTTTTTAGTTTGTCCTTTATCAGTATTTAATAACGGACAGTCACCTATTAATTAACCAATCTAACATTTTTTAGTTCCCTCTAAGCGTAGTTTGCAAGGGGCATTTTATTTTTTGAACATTTAAAGCATATTACATATTATAAATAGCTATGGTTTCCTCACAATGTATATAGTATACATATACTATATATATATATATATACGCTGTATATATATGCTTTTATACATACAATGTATATATATTACAATATTTATATTATATATGTACAGTGTATGTGTACTCTTACAATTGTAATTAAACACACACAATATATACGGTGTATATATACTTGTACAATTGTAATTAAACACACACATTATTGAATGAGACCTAAGGAGCAATTAATATTTAAAGTTCTGAACAAATTGATACTACCAAGTTTCCTGTACCTCTCAGCAGTCTTAATTTAGCGTACATGGTGGGTGGTCTTCTGTGTTTTTCACTAAAAGCTTGTTAGTTGGATCAAGAGAATTTACTGAGTTATTTATTACCTATTCACTTAACAGTTTTTGTTGACACCGAGATTCTATTAACTGTAAGATGCATCATTATTTTATGCACCACTGAGAAAGAGAAAACATTATTTATCAAACTCTAAAACAATGCTTTCTTATCTCCTAGACTTTTAAAAAAGTTTATTGATAATTGCAAACTTAAAAGTTGCAAGAACATCTGCGTATCCTTTTATTCAGATTCATATATTCAGTCTATCCCATCTGTTTTGTCATTGCTTGCTTCTCTCTGTATGTAAAGTTTGACCCAGTTTTTTTCTGACATTTGAAAGTTGAACATACCCCTACATGCCACAGTGTATATTTCTTAAGAAGAGAGATGTCTCTTACGTAATCAAATTATAAAGCTTTAATTATTTAACAGAGTTAACTTTGGCGCAGTCTTTTTAACGTACCATTCACACTTTACATTTTGTCAGTTGATCCCCTAACACCCTCTCTTTCCACTAGGATCCAGTCGAGGGTCAGGTATGGAATTTACTTGTTGTGTTTACTTAGTGTCTTTTTAAAAAGATCTTATTTGTTTATTATTTTTAGAGAGGGGGAGGGAGAAAGGGAGGAGAGAAACATCAATGTGTGGTTGCCTCTCATGTGCCCCTACTGGTGCCCTGACTGGGAATCAAACTGGCAACCCTTTGGTTCGCAGCCTGGTGCTCAGTCCACTGAGCCACACCAGTCAGGGCTTATATTGTCTTTAATTATTTTGATGCTCAAATTTTGATGTACTTTTGTGCAATCTGACCTAATTAAATGTTCCAGGCTAATCTTATACCTATCTTGGAATGAGCCAATTTTCTGAGGAACTTAGATTCCTTTGTGGGGCATGGTCTTAGAGACCAAGATTTGGGTGCTCGGTGTTCTCATTATTCCAGAAGTACCTTTGCTTCTGTGGTCCTTAAATTGACAGAGGAAGAAACATACACACATGTATTTATATGTATAAATAGGAACAGATATATCTGTGTACTTATATGCATACATTCATATTTAATTTTATATATGCTTACATGTATAAACTACATGTGTACACACATATTCATATACATCTTTTAGAATTTACGTATTCACGCTGATGTCTCCAAATCTAGTCCATCCTGATAGGATTGTTGCCTATGTCCTCTATTCCTTATTTGTATGTCTTTGCAGTGAGAATTTTGGCTTCCAAAATTACCTATGTATCTCATATACTCAGTTCTAAAGTACTTGTAAAATAGTTTTAGAATTGCTTTACATATACCATCACACACATACAAAGCCCTTCTATGAAAAATAATCAGATTTTGCTTGCAGTTCAGCCCCTTAGTCCATCAATGATGGAAGGTATATATTTATAGTTGACCCTTGAGCAACACGGGGTTGGGGCGCTGACTTGCCATGAAGTTGAAAATTCACGTAAAACTTTTGTCTCTCGAAGTATTTACTAATAGACTACTGTTGAGAGCAAGCCTCACCTATAACATAAACAGTCTATCAATACATATTTTGTGTTATGTGTGTTATATAATGTATTCTTACTAGGCTAGCTAAAAGAAAATGTTATTAAGAAAACCATAGGAGAGCCCTGCCTGGTGTGGCTCAGTGGACTGAGCGCAGGCCTGTGAACCAAAGGGTTGCTGGTTCGACTCCCAGTCAGGGCACATGCCTGGGTTGTGGGCCAGGTCCCTGGTGAGGAGTGCACTAGAGGCAATCACACATTGATGTTTCTCTCTCTCTCTGTCTCCTTCCCTCTTTCTAAAAGTAAATAATAAAATACTAAAAAAGAAAACCATAGGAGAAAATACATTTATAGTACTGTATTGTCACTGTTTACAAGATGAATCAGCTGTCAGTCAGTGACTTCATCAATATATCTTGTCTTATATGATACAAAACACTTCATGTGTTATATGTGCTATTAACACTAGACATCAAAGGAAAAAGTAATGTGAAAAATTTATATATATTTATGGGTATAACGATTCATGCATTGATAACAAAGAAGCAGCAATATGATTACTTTATGGTAGCCTAATGTAATCAATACAGTTGCATCATGGTAGCCCAGCCTACACACTAAGGAATGAATAGTTATAAAATTTTTATGGCATTCAAGTAATACAGTCATATTCATAATACAGTGTTGTAAACATTGTTACATTAAAAAACCACCTGTGATGATAGGCAGTTTCTCCAATTATGAGAGAAAGGCATTTTGTACATTAATGTAATTCTTTGAAGGCAAAGTTATAAAACAGTAAGGAAACTAATTGTTAAACTTACGTTACGTCCCACTCACTGTGTGCCTGTGTAGGGAGAGTCCGCCCCTCCCGCACAGGTCTTGCACCTGATGTTCTACATGATGACAACGTAGGCGACAGCGATGGCGATGGCATGGAACGTCTCACACAGTTCTTGCCGCGCAGCTACTAGGTTCTCACACAAAGCCGTTCCCACACATACACGCCAAATTACATTGATTATCTGTGCTCCATGGTGGTTATTTACTGTTCATAGAGTGGACGTGGGTTATCATAAAGGTCTTCATCTTTGTCATCTTCATGTCGGCGCAGGGGGAGAAGAGGGGCTGCTCCTGTTCTGTCTCGGGCGGCAGAGGGGAAGAGGTGGAGGAGATTGGATGGGTGAGGAGAGGCGGGCACACTTGGTGTAACCTTACGAAAACACTGTAATTTCTGTCTGCCTTGCTTTTTCATTTCTCTGACAGTGCCTCTACATGGCACCAGTCCTTCCTCCACTATGTAGTTTCCGTGCTCGTATCATAGAAGGGGCCGTGTCATAGAAGAAGTCAGAAGCCCTGTTGAGTGATCGGACGCTTTTGCCAGATTGTCTGGTGTCCTTTGTTTTCTGGCGCAGCTTTTGTTAGGTCTCTTCCTCCTAGTCTGGCGCGGATCTGAAGCACTCCACTCGTTTCCAGCAAGTCGTCCTCTGTCAGTCCCTCTGCTGAGGTGTCTGTTAGCGAGTAAATTTCTCCAAGGTCCGCATCTTGAAACCCTCTACCCCTGCCTTTATTGTCATATCCACAGTCCCTTTTATGATTTCCTTGATTGGTTCTGTCATAAATCCTGTGAAGTCATGCACTGCACCTGGACACAGTGTTCTCCCGCAGGTACGTGTTTGGGCCTGAGAGCTTTCATGGCTCTTCCTGTAACAACGATGGCGCCTGCAGCAGTGTGATCCTTCCAGACTTCCGTGACGTTCTCTCCGTGGGGGTGCTCTTCGTAGCGTCACAAGCCTTCCCTTAAATTACTGTGTGTGGTGAGCCTTGAAGTGTCTGATGCCCTCTGATCCAGAGTCTGAGTTAGAGACGTGTTTGGGGGCAAATCGAGCACTTGGACACCTTCAGTGTTGAACTCATGGGGTTCTGGGGGGGCAGGTGCATTGTCCAATATCAGAAGAACTTTAAAAGGCCGTCCCTTACTGGCAAGACACTTCCTGGTTTCAGGGACACAGCATGGATGGAACCGGTCCAGAAAAAGGGCTCTCATTGTTCTATACCTTGTTGTACAACTGAAACACTGTGAATGGCACCACATACTGTGTTTGTGTGCACACGTTTTGATTATTTGAACTTTTTATAATAGATTTATGTATATTTTATGGTAGTAAATGATAAAATACACCAGTAACTGCATATATTTTATGCTTTCATGACATACCTAGCTTATTCTTTATTTTTTTGATATTTCTAGGCTATGCGGTTCATCTGTGAACTTTCAAATTGTCACAAATTTCCAAAATATTTTCTAATATATTTACTGAAAAAATCTGCCTGTAAGTGGAGCCCTATTGTGCAAGGGTCAACTGTGTGGTCAAATACTGCGTTCATAGATCACTTGGATTAGCTCTTCTTCTCTCTTCTATGATTATGGTATTAACTTGAACTGCAGTTGAATTCATAGTTTTGATTTTAGTTTCCTCCCTTGCTATATTTCTTGATTTAATAAAAAATTATTGAATAATTGAAACAAATTTTTTCTCTATTATAGGTAATTTGTTTCACTGTTTTCTGATTTGTCTTTCACTTGTTTATTTTTATTAAGCAAAGCAGATAGATGTGTTTTCTAATTTTCTCTTTCTTACATACAAGGTAGGATATGATTTTGCCCCATCTTTTTTTTATTCTGGTAAAATATATACAACATAAAATTTGCCATAACTATTTTTAAGTGAACAGTTCAGTGGTTATTAAGTACGTTTATATTGCGCAACCATCACCACCTTCCATCTCCAGAACTCTTCATTAGGCAAGACTGAAATTCTGTCCCCATTGAAGGGTAACCGCACGTCTCCCCCTCACCCCCGGCCCCTGGCAACCACCATCCTACTCTCTGTCTCTGCGACTCTGACTGCTCTAAGTACCTCCCAGAAGTGGAATCACACAGTGCTTGCCGGCTTATTTCACTCAGCATAATGTCCTCAAGGTCCGTCTGTGGTTGTTATATTGCAGGGTGTCCTTCCTTTTTAAAGCTGAATAATAAGCATGGCGTGTATATGCCACATTTGGCTTGTCCATTCATCCATTGATACGGCTCTTAGGTTGATTCTACGTTGTACCTGTTGTGAGTAGTGTTGCTATGGATGTGGGAGTACAAATATCTCTTTGAGACCTTGCTTTCAGTTCTTTTGGATATGTATCCAGAAGTGGACTCGCTGGATCATGTAGTAACTCTAGTTTCAGTATTTTGAGGAGCTGCCATACTGGTTTCCATAGTCAGCTGTGCCATTTGCCATTCTCCCCATCAGGGCACAAGGATTCCAATTTCTCCACATTCTCTCCAACACTTCTTCTTTTTTTTTTTTTTGATAGTAGCCATCCTACTGGGCATAAGCTGATATATCATTATGCTTTTGATCCACATTTCCCTAGTGATCAGTCATGTTGAGAAATGTTTATTCACGTCCTTTGTCTATTTTTGAATTGAGTTGTTTGTTGTTTACTTTTAGATGTTCTCTATAAATTCTAGCTATTAATTCTTTATTAGGTATATGATTCTCAAATATTTTGTCCCATTCTGTGGGTTGCTCTATTTAATAGTGTATTTTACTCTGTTGATAGTGTCTTTTGACGCACAAAATTTTAAAATTTTCATGAAGTCTAGTTTGTCTATTTTTACTTTTGTTGCTGGTGCCTTTGGTGTCATATTTAAGAAATCATTGCCAAATTCAGTCTTATGAAGCTTTTGCCCTATGTTTTTTTTCTAAGAGTTTTACAATTTTAGGTCTGCCATGTAGATCTTTGATCCATTTTGAGTTAATTTTTGTATATGATACAAGGTAAGGGCTGCATTCATTTTTTTGTTTTTGCATGTGGATGTCCACTTTTCCAAGCACCATTTGTTGAAAAGACTACTTTTTCCTTTGAATGGTCTGGGTACCAGCATGTGCTCTTTTGAACTTTACTATTTTCATTTAATAGTCTCTCATGGAAATCACATTGTATCGTTTCTTCAAGATCTTCCTCATTTTCTATAACTGCATAGGTTTTTTTTTTTTTAGGATTTCTTTATTGTTATTCTATTACAGCTGTCCCAATTTTTCCCCCTTTGCCCGCCTCCACCCAGCCTCCACCCCGCTCCCACAGTCGGCCCCCACCCTGCTGTCCGTGTCCATGGTCGTTCATACATGTTGTTCGTCTAGTCCCTTCCCCTTCTTTCCACCGTTATCCCCTTCCCATCCCCGCTGGCCACTGTCAGTCTGTCCATGTTTCCATGTCTCTGGTTCTGTTTTGCTTGTTAGTTTATTTTGTTCATTAGATTCCTCTTCCACGGTATTTGCCTTTCACTGACTGGCTTATTTCACTGAGCTTTTTTTTTTTTTTTTGGTGTGTGTGTTTGCCATCGTTTGTTCAACCAATCTGTTATACTTGGACATTTAGAAAGTTTCCAATATTTCAAAATAACTCTGTAATAAATAATGTCAATTAAATTTGTTTTTCTATGGTTCGAGGTGTATCTCCAGGTTATATTCATAAAAGTAGAATAGCTTGGTAGAAGTGTAAATGCTTTTGTAGTTCTGCTAGATATTAGGAAATATTTTCCTGCCTGTGGCTTGAACCCTTTTGCATTCCTACTAGCATTGTATGGAAGTGTCTGTTTACTCAGTGTATATTGTCAAGCTTTCAGAGCTTTTGCTAGTCTGATGGGTGAGAGATGGTATTTCAGCATAGTTTTCATATGTACCCTTTAATAGTTTCTTGTTTCACCTTTCCTTCAGCCCCTGGCGATCACTGATCTACTTTGTCTCTATTATTAACTCATATTTAATGTTTAATTTTTAAATTTGGTTGTCTGTTTTTCTTTCCTTAGCACATGTGAAATAATACACTAGAGAGCTCTTGAGAGTGACAGCTGAGAATGCAGTATGGAGGATCCAGAATTTAAAAAAACAGCAAAAACAAGAAAACTCCGACAGAATAGTAACCATATGACTAATGAATGAATCTGTCATTAAAGTTAAGAAAAAGTTAAGAAACAGTTATATTTATTTTTCTTAAGATTTTATTTATTTTTAGAGAGAGGGGAAAGGAGGGAGAAAGAAATATGGATATGCAGTTGCCTTTCATGCACCCCCAACCTGGAGACCCAGCCTGTAATCCAGGCATGTGCCCCGACCCAGAATTGAACCTGCGACACTTTGGTCCGCAGGCTGGCACCGAATCCACTGAGCCATATCAGCCAGGGCTTATGTAGTTATTTTTTAAAGGGCCAGGCAATTCTGCATTTCTTGTTAGAAAGCATATGGGCAAAATACTGAAAATAAAAAAGGGCAAGTAAAATTAGGAAGAGTGCTTTTTCTATCTCTAAAATGAAAAAAGATGTTAATATCTACTTTTCAGGTATGTTAACATTTATTGAAATCCTGTCAGTAAGAGATATACACTGTTAGTTTATTCAGAAAAGTTCATATAAATGCCATTCTTTTTTTAGATAAACGCACATACAATTTAGCTTTATCCTTGATTTTGAAAAAGATATCCAAGCCATCTGTATAATTTTCTCTTGGAAGACTAAGATTTGGTAAAACTTGGGTTGTAACTTCAAACTTAGAAATAATCGTTTTGTAATAAAATATGGTAGCAGCCCTAAGTCTCCAAAGCGGATGCTTAAGATGACTCATTAAAGTATACAAAGAAAGTGTTAGAGTATGTATTTATTTTCTTAATGGATAATAAAATAAGAAATAGGGAAAAATTTAGCTTTACAGCGGTGCCCCTCATTCTGTCAGATGTTCAGTTGGATTCGTACCTTGTGGCGTCCTGAGGAAGCCTAGAGCAGGCAATAATAGACCTCACTGATGTGTTTACTTGTGCCTGGGTAGATGGCTTTAAAGATATTTTAAATAATGAACTTTTAACACTGTCTTGTGAAGAGATGAGTGATTATAAAATTTAAGAAGAGGGAAGGGGAAGAGAAAGAGAAAGAGGTTGCCTCCTCCTTTTGGTTTGCCTCCCATATGTGCCTCGACTGGGAATCAAACCTGAAACCTAGGTATGTGCCCTGACTGGGAATCAAACTCCCAACCTTTTGGTCTAGTCTATGGGATGATGCTCTGACCGTTGAGCCACCATGCCCAGACATACAATTTTTTTAAATAATCAAAGGTTCACTAGTTATATATGGCATGATAGATTAAATTTAAAGATGAGTTAGACATTTTTTCTACTACAGAGAGATCTAAACTTATCTTTTCTAGGTAACAATCAGTGACCTTTTTATAAATATAAACCAGCCTGTCCTTTGATGTTAAAGGTGTAGCATTCTAGCCATGAATGAGAAAGTAACTTCTTTTTGAATAAAATTAGTTCTGTGGAAATAAATGGTTGGAAACATTTACAGTATTTTCTGATTTTGCTGCTGGAAAGCTTGTGCCACTTACAGAAACAGTTATATATATATATATATATATATATTTTTTTTTTTTTTAAGATTTTATTTATTTATTTTCAGAGAGAGGAGAAGGGAGGGAGAAAGAACAATGTATGGTTGCCTCTCACATGGCCCTCATTGGGGACCTGGCCCGTAACCCAGGCATATGCCCTGACTGGGAATTGAACCGGGACCCTCTGGTTCCCAGCCCACGCTCAATCCAGTGAGCTACACCAGCCGGGCACAGTTATATTTTGAAAAACACTAGAAAAACACAGGCGCAGAATTTTCTAATCCATTTTTGAATCCTCACCCAGGGATATGTTTATTGATTTTAGAGAGAGGAAGGGAGAGGGAGAGAAAAAAAATCGATGTGAAGATAAATATCAATCAGTTGCCTCCAATACCCAAACCAGGGACCAAACCCGCAGGCTCACTATATGCCCTGACCGAGGATCGAGCCCTTAACCTTTTGGTGTACGGGACGATGCTCCAATGAACTGAGCCACCTGGACAGGGCTGTCTTGCTTCTTCTGTCCTGTGCATGCGCCATTCAGGGGTTAGTCTGAGAGTTGATCAGTAAACAAAGCTTTAGTTTAGCTGGTTTGAGTCTGTCACATACATAGTTAAGGGATGAGTCTGAGACATGTGTGTGTCCATAGAGAGTATTATCTCCATGACCCTTGAAATACTCTGTAGCCCATTCCGCTTTGTTTGGCTTAAAGGATGGGGTTTCTATTGGTGTTTTAGCTGCTGCTTTCATTGCTCTGCTGTGCAGCTCCTCAAGGCAGAGACAAGGCTTGCTTGTTTAAAAAAATTGATTTTAGCCCGGCTGGTGTAGCTCAGTGGATTGAGCGCAGGCTGGGAACCAGAGGGTCCCTGTTCGGTTCCCAGTCGGGGCACGTGCCTGGGTTGTGGGCCGGGTCCCCGGTGGGGGCCATGTGGGAGGCAGCTACTCTCTCTCCCTTCTCCTCTCTCTGAAAATAAATAAATAGAATCTTAAAAAAAAATTGATTTTAGAGAGAAGAAGAGGAGAGGGAAGGTGGTCGGGGAGTGGGAGAGGGAGAGACAGACAGACAGACATTGATTTGTTGTTTCACTTGTTGATGTATTTGTTGGTTAATTCCTGTATGTGCCCTGACCAGGGATCCAACCTGCAGCCTTAGCGTATTGGGCCTATGCTGTAACTCAGGGGTCCCCAGCCCCCTGGGGTGGGGGACTGGTACCAGTCCTGGCCTGTTAGAAACTGGGCCGCACAGCAGGAGGTGAGCTGACCTCCACTTCCTGTCTCCACCATCCCCACACCCTACCTGAGGAAAAATTGTCTTCCACAAAACTGGTGCCTGGTGCCAAAAAGGTCGGGGACCGCTGCTCTAGCCAACTAAGCTACCGGGCCAGGGCGAAGCTTGCATTTAAACGTCGTTGTGGTGGATATAATGTAGCCCTTAAAATTAGCTTAATGATACTACTAAGGCTTGATTGATCCTTTCGAGTCTCTCCTCAAAGTCTTGAATGTTCTAGATCTACTTTGGACAGAATTCGGACTTTTCCTAGTCCTGTGTGAACTCTGAGAATTTTTTTTAATCTTATTAAATGTATCGGGGTGACATTGGTTAATAGGGTCATACAGGTTTCAAGTGTAGATTCCTATGATAATGTGGTCTGTATATTGTACTGTGTGCCCAGCACCCAAAGTCAAATCATCTTTTCTCACCATATATAGGATTGATTCATTTTTTTCTGTAGACTTTCTCACAGTCTGGATTATTTTCTGTAAAGTGATCAAGGCTCGATTAGATTCTGATTCAAGTTTTTGTTGTGAGGAGCCCGTACAGGCAGGCTGTGTACTTGCTGTTGCACCCATCAGAAAGCAGGTAAACCAGGGTGTCTCTTCCTGTGATGTTAGGGTCCTTGGGTGTGAGGCTACTTAATGCAGTGGGTTTAGGCGTTGTTGTTAGCTTGATCCATGTATTTTTAAGCTGCCTTGAAAGGTTTACTTTTTACCAAATGGTGTTAGCAGTCATTAGGAACCTTTACTTAAACCCATCATATCACCAGAGGCTCTGAACACTGATGTTTTAAATCTATCCTTCTCTGCATTCATTAACTGGAATTTACTAATACGAAGACCTTTTTCTGTGTGAAACTTTATTTTTTATTAAACCTTTGAAAAGCCAACAATTTGGTTACCTATAGGAAAACACAGGGTGAAGGCTTGATTTTTGCTCTTGTTTTCCATTTTTCCTAATAACGAATTGGTTTCTTAAAGGAAATTGAGTAATAGCTAGCTTGGGAAAAATTTACACAAATTTTCATTCAGACATCTTTTTATCTTATGTTTCACTGCAAAGTTCTGAGAACAGAATTATTATAGATTTTTACTCTACATCATAAAAAGAATTGATTTTATACCTTTTGGGTCTTTTGAGATAATAATGTAGAACAAAAAGATTCGACCTGATACAATTTTTAAAATTACAATTTTTGTCCTCTAAGTTTGCCACTCCTTCTAACACTATACGAAGACACTTGATCCAACTATTAACTTACAGAAAGGGAGTCCATGTAATCGGAACCAAGAGACAATGTGACACTGAAGTGCTTCGGTGAGCGTACATTGCCATTGGATGAAATTTCAGGTAGGAAATAACTGCATTGTTGGGTATCAGGTAGTCAAGTTAGTATAAACTACCTGATTGCTTTCAGAAAATGAACTTTTATTTTATAAAAGGGGCAGAGAAGCTAGCCAGAAATTGCTTTAGTCTTGAAGTACTTGTTTTTCTTTCAATGGGAAATGCCTTTTGTTTTTAAATGTACATTAGAGAAAATGTGAAACTTTTTTTTCATTTCTTAATGTTTTTTTTTTAAATAGAAAATCTGTTAGTGACTACAAGAAAGGGTCAGCTTATGTTACTTCCAGAGTGGCCAAACCTATCTAAGCTTCTGATTCATCTTGTTAAATACTGATGTATGATTTTATATTTTTCCCGTGTTTGAGACTTTGCTTGTATTTAACTCTTCTACAGTGCTTATTTTATAGTTGTCATTGCAAATCATTTTTTAGCTCTTACCTTGATTTTTGTTGAAGCTATTTGAATACTTAAATATTATTTATGTTTATTTCAGACATTTGCTAGTTTTTTTTAGGATACATGTACAACATTTGAAATTTTAAAAGCAAGTTTTGTAATCAAGTCTTTACTAAGTAGGCTGGCCTTTAAATGGATACAACTGTACTTGAACAACAATAAAAAAAAACTATTGCAAAGATTGGCTCCATACATATTACTCCAGATGCCCATGAGATGGTGCTCATTTGTTTCACTTTTGTAATAATGACGTTTTGTAAACTGCTCATGAGAGAATCTAGAAATATGTTATGCTGTAAACTTCTAATTATTTTCTCAGTAGTTATAATAGGAGGTATATTATGGCAGTATGATATAAATCTGTCGTTCATCTTAGTCTAATCTCGTTTATGTTGGGTTCGCTAAAAAGTCTGTATGGTTTTTTTCCATAAAGTAAAAGGCACATTTTTCATTTTCACCAATAACTTTATTGATTTGGATATTTTGAGTATGTCAGCTATTTCCCGCTATTGGTTTCTAGTGGGTAGAGGCCAGGGGTGCTGCTAAACATCTTACAATGCATAAGACAGCCCACAACAAAGAATTGTTTTGCCAAAATGTCAGTAGTACCAAGAAACTTCGCAAACCACTTTTGACACATTCCATCAGTCACAGCACCTCGTCCACACACTGCACAGATCTTTGTGTGTGTGTGTGTGTTTCAGTTGCAATTTTATCTTTCTTGAAATAATAAAGCATAATATACCAAAAATGTTGCTTATTTTCTTTCATCTTCAATATTAAATGGCTACACAAAAATTCACCAGTTTTTTTTTTTTAATTTTTTTTTAAAGATTTTATTTTTATTTATTTTTAGAGAGAGAGGGGAAGGGAGGGAGAAAGAAAGAGAGGGAGAGAAACAGCAATGTATGGTTGCCTCTCACATGGCCCTCACTGGGGACCTCACTGGGGACCTGGCCTGCAACCAAGGCATGTGCCCTGACTGGGAATCGAACCAGGCCAGCCCGCGCTTGATCCACTGAGCTATACCAGCCAGGGCAAAATTCACCAGTTTTGAAACATTTTCTTTTTTTTTTTTTTTTTTTAACAAGGAGCTTTTTTCTTAAAGATTTTATTTATTTATTTTTAGAGAGAGGGGAAGAGAGGGAGAAAGAGATAGAAACAGCAATGTATGGTTGCATCTCACATGGCCCTCACTGGGGACCTGGCCTGCAACCCAGGCATGTGCCCTGACTGGGAATCGAACCGGGACCCTTTGGTTCCCAGCCCGCGCTCAATCCACTG
>PVJI01009487.1:29865-65308 GCA_004026765.1 Micronycteris hirsuta | reverse complement strand
CAATCCTATGTAAATATGCCCTAAGCTCCTAATAAAAGCACGGTGCCGCCATGTTCGTGGCTTTTTTCCCTATGATAATGGGAGAAAATGCCCGTGACCCTGGCTTCATCTCATAATGTGTCTTTGTGTGTGAATCATTGATGCTTCAGGCCCAAGTCCACCCCACGGCGGATTCTGCGGGCCGGAATCCGCCACAATCCACTATGGAGGACACATGGACAGAACCAAGGGGGAGGAGGGATGCTGGGGAGGGAGGTGTGGCTGGAGGGGGAGGGAGGATAGGAGGGGAGAGGATGCAAATAACTGTAATTGAACAACAATAAAGTTATTACTTAAATTAAAAGAAAAAGATGGTAGGTTGGAAGATGCAGCATTCACCACCTCCCATTATTGCATACAAAATTATAAGCAAATTATAGGAAAATCAACCCAGATAATTATCTGAAGACTAGCTAAATTGAAGTCCTATAACTAAGGATATAAAGAAGAAGCCATATTAAGGTTGTTAAGAGGGATGATGATGTGAAATGGAGGTTGAGAATTCAGAGGCATGTATATACACTTCAGACATACTCCCTGAGGAGCTAGGGGTCTCACTCCCCATACTGGGTTCCCCAGCCTAGAACACCAGTGCCAAAAAAAGGAGCCCACAGAACATCTGGCTGTGAAAGTCAGTGGGAATTTTGTTAGTCTGGGTGAGACAAAAGACTGCTAGAAACCTTGGCATCTTCTTAAAGTGCCAACACACAAATCCTTACTTGCAGGCACTCACTCATCCTATGCTCCAGAGAAGGGACAACAGTCGTGGTTGCCAGAGACATACAGGGGAAAAATTAATTGTGTGGCTTTGAGGCAAAAGTAAGAAGGATGACCTCCATTGTCCCTGTGTTTACACCTCATCCAGTGAACAGAAACACACCATTTTTGTGTGTGTGTGTTAAGCCCTCCTCCCATACAGCCAAATCTGATCTTGCATTAGCCTGGTGAACTCCGGTAGCTCCACCCTGATGACTTCCTGAGATCCTACCCTATGTAACTTGTGTATGGCCTAAGGATGTCTCAGCACCATCCAGCCTGGGCCTGCATAGCAATGTTTCTTGAAAAACTTTCAAGGAGTTCTGGTCAAGCTTAGGGAGTGCCAGAGCCATTCAGGGAGAAACTGAGTTGTGTGGCTTCAGGGAGAGAGCTAGAGGGACCTCTTCAATTGTCCTTGTGTTGAAACATCCTCCCCCATGGATTATGGGTACTATTATTTCTGGGTTGGTTCCCTCACCACACAGCCAAATCTGATTCTATATTAGCCTGTTGAACTCCAATAGCTTGACCCTGGTGCCTCACTGAGACACTGCCCTACCCAATTGCACACACCTAAGGCTCTTACAGCAGTTGAGCCTTATGAAGAGCTGGCAGGTGGAAGTTGGTATCAGGGTGCCTAGATTTATTTATTAACCTGCACTAAACCTGGTCCTGGTGACAGCCAATCTTGATTCACAATATGGTCTTTCCTGCATGCATCCAGGCCAAGCACAGAGAGCTACCCACCACAGACAGCTACCAACCACAGACTGCTTTATAGATCCATACAGGTAACCCTGGGCTGGTCATAGGCATTGTCTGATATTGACTTGCTCTGGATTTCCTCCAATAAGGCCCCCAAAACAACACACCTGATGAAAGGCTTCAGACCACAACATAGCCCCATCTGATTAGCTCCACAAGCAACACACCGGAAGAGAGGTCTCAGCAGGCAACAGACCCTGCTGAGACAAATTCCATGCCATAGAGGCAGCTCCTGCAGAGCAGCTCGAATATTGTGTTTTTGGCCATTCCTCACAGCCAGCCAACAAGTACTGATGAAGACAAAGGGAGAGATCAACCGTAATAGTCATAGTAGGGGACTTTAACAGCCCATTGACATCAATGGATAGATCTTCCAGACAAAAAATCAACAAGAAAACAGAAGGCTTAAATGACACATCAGACTAAATGAATTTGATATTGTTAAAGAATTTCACCCTAAGGCAGCAGAATATGCATTCTTTTCAGGTGTACATGGAACATTTTCTAGACTAGACCACATGTTAGGCCACAAAAAAATAAATTTAAGAAGACTGAAGTCATAATAAGCATCTTCTCTGAAAACAGAGGTATAAGACTGTTTTCCAAAGGGGAAAAAAATGGAAAACACACAAACACATGGAGACTAACATGTTACTAAACAATGAAAGGGTTGACAATAAAGTCAAGAATAAAATCTTAAGGTAAGTTGAGACCAATGAAAACCCAAAATCTATGGGACATAGTAAAAGCAATCTTAAGAGAGAAATTTATAGCAATACATACTTACAAGAAACATCACAAACCAGAAAACTCTTCAATAGACTCTAATTTTACACTTAAAAAATGAGGACAAAAACAATAAACAAAGCCCAAAGTTAATAGAAGAAAGTAAATAAGAAAGAAGAGAGGAAAAATAAAATAGAATAAAAAATACAAAAAAAACAATGAACCAAGAGCTGGTTCTTTGTAAAGATAAACAAAATAGATAAATCTTTTACCAGACTCATCAATTAAAAAAAAAAAAAAAGAGTGAGGACCCAAACAAATAAAATCAGAAATGAAGAGGAGAGGTGACAACTGACTTTATAAAAATACAAATAATTCTAAGAAAATACTATGAAAAATTATATACCAACAAATTGAACAATCTAGACTAAACAGATAAATTTCTAGAAACATACAATCTTCCAAGACTTAATAAAAATGAAACAGAGAATCTAAGCAGACTGATTACTGCCAACGAAATCAAATCTATAATCAAAATCTCCCAACAAACAAAAGTCTTGGACTAAATGGCTTCACAGATGAATTTTAGCTAGTATTCAAAGAAAAATTAACACCTATTCTTCTCAAACTATTCCAAAAATTTCAAGAAGAGGAAAGACTCCCAAGTACATTTTACTGGAACAACATTACGCTAATTCAAAAATCAAAGAAATTACCAAAAATAATTATAGGCCAATATCCATGATGAACATAGATGCAAAACTCCTCTACAAAATATTAGCAAACTGAGTTCAGTGGTACATTAAAAAGGTCATACAGCATTATCAAATGAAATTTTTTCATGGGATGCAGATAACACTACATATTGAGAACCCTAAAGATTCCACCAAAAATACTAGAAGTGATCAATGAATTCAGTAAACTAGCAGGTTACAAATTAATATTTGAAAATCAGTTGCATTTCCATGTATCAATAATAAACTATCCAAAAGAGAAAGAAAACAATTTCATTTACAATTGCATCAAAAAATAAAATACCTAGGAATAAAATTAACACATGACATAAAAGACCTGTACTCAGAAAAATGTAAGATATCAAAAAAAGAAATTGAGGAAGATACAAATAAATGGAGGCATATACCATGTTCATGGATATAAAGAATTAACATTGTTAAAATGTCCATATTACCCAAAGCAATCTATAGATTTGATGCAATCCCTATTAAAATATCAATGGCATTTTTCACAGAAAAAGAACAAATAATTCTAACATTTGTATGGAACTGCAAAAGACCTTAAATAGCCACAGCAATTTTGAGAAAGAAAAACAAAGATGGAGGTATATGTTAGCTGATATTAAAAGATACTATAAGGCAATAGTAATCAAAATAACATGGTACTGGCATAAAAACAGACATAGATAAAAGCAATGGAATAGAGAGCCCAAAAATAAACTCACACCTATATGGTAAATTAATATATGACAAGGAAACAAGAACATATCATGTGATAATGACAGTTTATTCAAAAATGGTGCCAGCAAAGTTAGACAGATACATGCAAAAAATGAAACTAGACCACCTTCTTACACCATACACAAGAATAAACTCAAAATGAATTAAAAACTTAATTGTAAGACTCAAATCCATAAAACTTCTAGAAGAAAACATAGGCAATAAACTCATATTTCTCTTTGTAAAAATTTTTTTCTAATAAAACTCCTCAGAAAAGGGGAAAAAATTAACAAATGGGACAACAGAAAACTAAAATGATTTGCATAGCAAAGAAACCATCAACAACATAAACAGACAACTTAATGACTGAAAGAAGATATTCGCCAAAGATAGATCTGATAAGAAGTTAATATCCAAAATTTATAAAGAACTCATACAACTCAGCACTGAAGAAAACAAACAATCCAATAAAAAATAGGCAGTACTCAAATAATCATCTCTCCAAAAAGTGCATACAGATGGCCAATGGACATATGAAAAGATTCTCAGTGGGACCAATCATCAAAGAAATGAAAACTAAAACCACAATGAGATAACAGCTCATGCCTGTCAGAATGGCCATTATCCATAAATCAACAAGCAACCAGTGTTGGTAAGAATGTGGGCAAAAGAGAATTTTTGTGCACTGTTGGTGGTATTGCAAATTGATGCAACCAGTATGGAAAACATAGCAGTTCCTCAAAAATTTAAAAATAGAACTATATTATGACCCTACAATTCTACATCAGTGTATATATCCAAAGAAATTTAAAATACCAATTCTAAAAGATATAACTACCACTACGTTTATTGCTGCATTATTTAGAATAGGCAAGGTGTGGAAGCAGCCCAAGTTCTCCTTAATGAATGAGTTAATAAAGAAGATGTGGTACATATATACAATGGAATGTTACTTGGCCATAAAAAAGAATGAATACTTACCATTTTCTACAATATGGATGGACCTAGAGGGTACTATGCTAAGTGAAATAAGTCATACAGAGAAAGACAAATACCATATTTTACTTATATGTAGAATCTAACAAAGAAAATAAATGAACAAACAAAACAGAAACAGACTCATAGGTACAAAAAACAAACTCAGGGTTTCCAAATGGAAGGGGTTGGGGGGAAGAGTGAAAAAGGTAAAGGGAATAAGAAGTACAAATTGATAGTTATAAAATAATCATACGAATGTAAAACACGGCATAGGGAATATAGTCAGTAATATTGTAATAACTAAGTATGGCACCAGAATTATCAAGGGATCACTCATAAATTATATAATTGTCTAACCATTATGCTGTATACCTGAAATTGATGTAATATAATACTGAATGTCAACTGAAAATAGTAATAATAATGAAGAAATATTCCTAATGAATATTGATTGAAAATATTCAACAAAATGTCAGAAAACTCAATTTATCAACTTATTAGAAGCATTATGCAGGCAAAATCAAGTGGGATTTGTTTTGGGAATAAAAAGGTGCTTCCACAAACAAAAATTAATCAATACACTACATTAACAGAATGGGGGGTGGGAAATCCACTAGATAATATCAACTGATGCAGCAAAAGCATTTGAAAAAATTTAATACATTTGTTTGATTAGAGAAATACACCCAATAAACTAGGAATAGAAGAAAACATATTAATAGAAGAAAATGTGCTAAAGGCCATATATAAGAAACCTACAGCTAACATCATGCTCAACAGTGAAAGACTAAAAACCTCTCCTAAGATCAGGAACAAGACAAAAATTCTTGTTTTTACCATTTCTATTCAATGTAGTTTGGAAATTCTAAAAAAAGCAATTAGACAAGAAAAAAATAAATAAGGCATTCAAAGCTAAGCAATGCATTTTTTATTTTAGTATGTTTTTCTATATTTGTATTTTATTTTAAAATAAGATTTTAAAAATCAACAGCAAATTGTATTTCAGAGTAAAATTTAACATCTTGCAGAAAACTAGTACCCCCACAAAGAACACCTAAGAAAACTAGGTAAAATGCAAACAAAAAAAAATTACTCCTGCTTATAGGCATTAGAGAATTTCAAAGGCAAATATGACTTCATGGGCCTACACCCTGTAGAGAAAAAAACCCACACAGATAAAAGCTAATATTCTGTTTTACCCCTCCCCCCAAGAGTTATTTGCCAATTCTTAGCAGGAACTGAATTAGAGATTATAGTCGGGGGCCACTGATAGGAGGCAGAGACGTCAGCAGAAATTTTGGAAATCTTAGTTAGCTTTACAGATAAAAATGAGAGATCACAGCTAACAAAGCAGCCATCTAGGGTGTAGGATACTAGTGGAAAAGATACGCAGGCACGTGAGCCTGGCGTTCTCAATACAAATTCTTGAGTTCCTCAAAGCGGGAAGATACGAAACTAGGAGCGAAACTACAAAATGACTGAAGGTTGTTTTCCACAAGAGACAAAAAGTAATGGTCTTCCAAGGAGGAATAGATCTAGTAAGCAAGCCCGGATTCCAGTTTCAAAGACTAAATTTCTAATGGCAAAGAGATACCGTTGGTTAACAAAGCCTTACAAAAACTGCAACACACTTCTAGTCAGCTGAAATCTTGATCATATTAATCTGTGGTGAACCTTCTCTGGAAGAACTTAAATTGCTTAGATGTTTGCTAAAGGACCAGATCCTTTAGAATTTATCACATGCAGTGCCCAGCACCCTGTCATAAATTATAACACTACTTAGAAGCAAAGTAAAAAGTCGGACAATAAACACACATACATAAGACCCAGTTATTTGAATTGTCAGACATGAAGTGTTCAATAGCTACGATTAATATAGTCAAAAATAGATTACAACTTTAAAATATAGCAAAGAGTATAAAAGAACATAGAAATGAAAAAAGTTCTAATATGCACAGAGTTCCAGAAGCAGAGCGTAAACAAAATGGAAACAATACTAGAAGAGATAATTGCCTAGAACTTCTTTGAAACTGACTGAATTTATGATGCCATAGTATTAAGAATCCCTACAGACCTCAAGAAAGAAAAATACAAAGGAATCCACACCTAGAAACATCAACTATTGAGAAAATTGTTAAGATGTCATTGAGAAACACCAAAAATATTCCTAGATAAATGGTAAAATACACTATTTTTATGGACAAGGAAACTCATTATTACAATACAATAGACTTCCCAAAATAACTTATAAATTCAAAGCAATTTCAAACAAAACCACAGTAGGATATTTCATTCAGTTTGACAAGCAGTTTCTAAGATGCATTTGAAAGAGTAAGGAAATATGAAGACACTCCTAAAAAAGAATGAAGTGAAACATTTGTCCTACGACAGATTGAGGCTTTTTATAACACAATGTGATATAAGCTCAAAAATAGATAAATGACCCAACAGTACAGAAAAAAGTCTAAAATTAAACCCATGTATAAATTAAAACCTGCTTCATTTGAGTGCTATTATGGTAGATCCTGGGAAGAGGAACACTTTAAACACTATTGGGCAATAGGTTGCCCATGTAGAAAAGAAGAACAAAATGATAACCTACAGTAAATTTGACATGAAAACAAATATCAGATGGATTACATTCTGGGAAAAGCAAAACTCAAAGCATATAGGAAAAAAAATTCTTATCCATACTATAGTTGGTAAAGGATTTTTTAATTAAAATATAAGAAGCATAAATTCTAAAGGAATAGTCTAATTCAGCTATATAATAATTTAAAAACTATTATTAAAACAATATTGAAACCATTCAAGGACAAGAGAGCAACTGGGAGAAGTATTTGCTCCACATTTAACCAATGAATGGGTTATTATTCATGATGCACATATGTAAGGCAGTGAGAAAAAAGAACAAAAGGTATAAGTAGGCATTTTACAGATACATAAATGCCCAAAAACAACAACAAAAAAAAAACCCTCCTTTCTCTTATGATAATTGTGCATAAGCCAGAATGAGATACCATTTTAAAGCCACATGAGTAAAACTGAAAAAAAAATTCAAGTTTTATAGTACCAATTGTTGTATGAATGTATAGCAAAGGAGACACTCATATGCTACTGTCAACTGGTAGAGACTCTCTGGAAGACAGCTTAGCAATAATTAGTAAGATTGAAGATGCTTATTCCATAGGATCCAGCAATTCAACTTTTTGTTACATATGCTCTAGAATAGGTCTTGAAGAGGTGTATCAAGAAAAATGCATGCAAGACTCATGCATTGTTTAAAATAGCAGAAATTTGAAGGAATAAAAAGTCACTTATCAGTAGAATGACCACCAAAAAAGTACAAAATATTCATACAATGAAATACTACATACCAGTGAATAGATATAAATTGGAGCTACATGTATTAATATTGATGAATATCTCCAGCAGAAAATTAAGAGGGGAAAAGTAATACAGAAGTGCACACAGTATATGTTCATAGTTTAAAATGTTTATGTTGTTTATGACAAATTAAATATATAGAAAACCTATAAATACAATCAAAGACATGATAAATAAAAATTCAAGATAGTGATTATTTCTCATTGGAGGGGTGATTATTCAAATCATGTACAATAGGCTTCAATGTTGTAATGTTTTACTTCTTAATGGCATTTGCACTAAGAAATATACATTATGTTTTTATTTACACTTTCTATATTTGCTATATACCTTCTAGTATATACAGAGGTATTTCTAACATATTTATAAAACAAAAATATGCAACAATGATAACTCTTTGTTGTATAAAATATGACAAAATTCAAAAAATGTTTTAAATTAATATATATGTGCAATTATTACGGTATGCAGGAAGTTCTTCCAGGGTTAAACTATATAAGTCAAACACAGATGATTATTATAAACACTGTATGTTGGCTACACAGCATCAATTCCTTCCTGCCTCATTTCTAATACAACCTCATTTTGTTTTGTTTTGTTTTTATGTCTATATTTAATATTCAGACAGAAAGAAGAACTCTCCATATGATCTCACCTTTAACAGGAACCTAATCAACAAAACGAACAAGCAAGCAAAATATAACCAAAGACATTGAAATTGAGAACAGGCTGCCAGTGACCAGAGGAGAGAAGGGAGGGGATTACAGGGGAAAAGGGTGAAGGGTTTGCAGGAACAATTATAAAGGACACACGGACAATAACAAGGTGGGGGGGCAAAGACAGGGGAGGGAGATAGGAGGGGACGGGGGGAAAGGCAGAAAACTGTACTTGAACAACAATAAAAAAGGTTTAAAAAAATAAAATAAAAAAGAAAGAAAGAAGAACTCGGAATAAGCCCTAGCAACAGTTGTTTGAATAGGAGAAGAGGTGACACAGTTGTCCAAATTCATTTTACCCAATTAGACTAAGAGAAATACTTATATTTCGTGTTTGGGGAGAAGTTTCTTTTCCTAATACACATAAACAAGGAATCATATAGGATCAAATGCCACAAATAGATATCTCGTGACCAAAGGAGGGGCAAACATAGGGTAAGACAGATTAGAAAAGCCCAGTGGAGAGAAAATACCTGTATCTTTGAAGACAAAACTTGAACCAGTCCTAATTCCAGATTTCCATGTACATGAGAGAACCTTACAGATTAAAGGCAAACTGCGTTGAAGTTTCTGCATTTGCAACTGAAATCCGACTGACTAATAAATTCATTGAGAAGGTAAGGATTAAGACGGGGATGGTAAACAAGCAGGTACGGATAGACAAATACAAATGGGTAGGGCATTTGTTGGATGAAAAATATTTTTTGAAGTGAACTGACCTTTTGTTACTTTGATTCTGAAGGACCAACGCTTCTTTGCTCCACTTTAGTTGTTCATCCTCAGAGCGGGCCCTCTTTGGTCACTTAGATGTCAATATGGTCAATGAGTTAATGTAGGCATCCTCCATTCCCCTCTGAGGGTAGCACACACTTTGTAGGAGTAGAAAGAAGCAGGAAGTAAGGATACGTTCTGCCTTCCGCCATGGCCACTTATCCTCTTTTATATCCTATGATGCCCTTTGTTAACAATTGTTTTGAAAATTCAGGTATCTGGATATACCAATGAGAAACTTGTCAACTTAAATTTTATATTTTTAAAAAGTCGATCTAGGACTCCTACTTTAAGAGGTAGTCTTACATAACAGTCATATAAATGAAGTTTTGAATTCTAGCTCAACGACTTATTAGGCATATGATATGAATTGGTTGCCTAATCTCTCTGATATTTTCATCTGTAAAATGGTGATGTTGTAATGATATTTAAGATTTCTGTAAGTCAGTGTATGTAAAGTACCTGCAAATAGGAGGCCCCATATTAAGTGCTATTTCCCTGTCTCTTCCTCTTTCACTTATGAAGGATGTCCTTGGCAAGTTTGCTTTGTAGCACTACCATTTATAAACATAACAACAACTTGGAGAAAGTGAATGTCACACAAAAAATATATATGAGGTGGTTAGATTGACCCATTAGCAGATGAAATTATCACTCAAATCATTACAAGTAATACAAGTTAACTAAATGAGCCATCACATTTGCATGTTTAAAGTTATGCAAATATCTGGATCCAAGATGGCAGAGGTATAAGTGGAAGCTACAATAACCTCCTCCCAGGACCAATCTGGAATTACAACTAAATTGTAGAGAAATCATCCAGAATAACCAACTGAACACTAGCTGGAGAGAAGCCTTATAACCAAGGACGGATAGAAGAAACCACTTCACCACAACAAGACTGGTAGGCAATGCAGAGGAGGCACGACAGGGCTGGCTGGGCTCCCACAGGCAGCAAGTGAAGTTCCAGAGGATATTTCAGTGGCCAGGCAGGGAGGTTCCTCCTGAGAAATGTGGGGTGTAAAACCCAAGCTGGGTTCCCCAGCCTAGAGTGCCAGAGCTGGAAAGGAACCCAGATAACATCCAGCTGTGAAAAGCAGCAGGGCTTCTGCCTGCCCACTTGAGAGAAACTGCTGCAGATGTAGGGAGCCTCTTAAAGGGGCAACACAAGATTTCATTTGCAACCACTTACCATGGGCTCTAGCAGAGGGAGGGCAGTGTGGACTAGAGATGCTTGAGGGAAGTCCAGAGCTAGTGGCTCTGGGGAGAACTGAAGGAATAGTTACAAAGATCCCTGTACTGAGTCATTCCCCACACTGCAGAAGCTATCTTTCCCAGGCAGAGCACTCCTCCCCAAGTGGCAACAGCCTCAGGGGAAACAACAACCCCACCCACCGGAATTACTCTGCTCCACCCGGTGGTGCTTAAACCCAGCTGCTGAATACAGCTTGATTAGATTAACAGCTGATCAGTTTAAGGGCTGAATAGTATAATAGCTAAAACAGAAAATATAAAGAAGCAGCCAAAATGGAACAAAAAAGAAAAAGACCCCAAATGAAAGAACACAAGAATTCTCAGAAGAAAAACTAGATAAAATAGAGGCAAGCAATTTATCAGATAGAGAGTTTAGAATAATGATTATAAGGATACTCAACAGCATGACAAAAAACAGAAACCATACAAAAGGACCAGTCAGAAATAAAGAAGGCAATATATGAAATAAATAATACACTGGAAGGAATAAACAGTAGGTTAGATGAAGCAAAGGACTGAATCAGGACTTTCTCCTTCCTTTACCCTCTCTGAAAATAAATAAATAAAATCTTTTAAAAAGTAAATAAATAAAAAATTGCTCCTGTTCAAACCTGCCACTCCATGCAAGGGTCTGTTCCCTCACTCAGCCCAATTTTCCAACCAGACCAGGGCTGTACCAGGGTCCGGGTCTGGCTGGGTCCAACTCTCAACTGTCTCCAGCCAGGGCACACAGACTCCGTGGGTGTTCGCAGCCCCCGTGGGTGCTCGCAGCCCCCGTGGGTGCTCGCAGCCCCCGTGTGTTTGCCACTTCGTCCTTTTCCCCTCCCTGCAGCTTCAAGCAACCAGGTCTCTCCCGGTGCTGTCCCAAGGGAGCCATTGACCTGACTCTCTCCCAAAAACCCTGTGGCAGACCCAGATGGCGCCAGGCCTGGGGCTGCTGCTGCCCTAGTCCCCTCGCTGGACCCAGGGACCTTTCTTGTCCTGAAGGTCTCTCCTTACAGGCTGATTTTTCTATGATCTGTACAATTTTGGTCTTCAATCTTCATATATGCTGCGGTACTATTACTATTGACTGTTCGCTGTGTTTCTCAGAAGATCAGCTAGGTGTTTCACTCGAACGCAGGGGGAGTGGACTCCACTCCTACCTATCTCGCCGCCATCCTAAATGTTTCTTTTAAATGCTTCTTTTAACTCAGATTTGAATGATTCAAAATATTCAAATAGAATTCAAAAACAATGTTCCTATGGAGGGCACGTGGACAGAACCAAGGGGGAGGAGGGAGGCTGGGGAGGGGGTGGGGTTGGAGGGGGAGGGAGGAGGGGAAGGGAGAGGATGCAAATAACCGTAATTGAACAACAATAAAGTAATTATTTAAAAAAATAAATAAAAAAAAACAATGTTCCTATGAACACTAAAACTCACAAATCCTTACATTAAATAAGATTTTAAAAACATTTTATCACATGTACTATGGTGGTTCATTTGATGTTTCAACCTAATTAGGCCTATATTACCCAGCTACTTGTTCTAATACAAGTTCAGATGTTTCTGTGCAGACGTTTTTTAGAAGCAACTAACATTTAAGTCAGTAGGCTGAGTAAAGCGGATGACCATCCATAGCATGAGTGGGTGTCACCCACTCAATTAAAGTCCTGAAGAATAAACACTAAGGTTTCAGAAAGAAGTAGTTCTGTAAATAATACTGCGATGAACATAGGTGTTCAGATAGATATCTCTTGGAGATAGTTATTTCATTTCCTCAGAATATATACCTAAAAGTGGAATGTAAAATCTTTAAAAAATATATAGGAAGAGAGAACAGACTGGGCGTTTCCAGGGGTGAAGTGTAGGAGCTGGGGAGAATGGGTGAAAGGGTTGAAGGGTACAAACTTCCAGTGATAAAATGTGTAAGTTCTGGGCAGGTAATGACAGCATGATAATGCACAGCATGTCTCGTACATTTGCAAGTTGCTAAGAGAGTAGATTTTTAAAAGTTCTCACCACACACACACACACACAAATTGTAATTACATGAGGTGATGAATGTGATGACTAAAATTGTGGTAATCATATGTCAGTCATAGCTCAATCAAGCTGGGGGAGGGGGGAAGGAGAAACAATTTACCTCCACACTGCAACATGGAAATCCCACCTGAGCGCCCAGCCTGCGGATTTGGCCTGAAGACGGAAACATCAACTCTGACCTGGATTTTTAGTCTGCCTGTCTGCTCTACACGTTTCAGACTCACCAACCCCCACGACAACGTGAGCCAGTTCTCTCTCCGTATATATCCTGCTGCCTCTGTTTCTCTGGAGAGCTCTGACTAATATGTCCACTCATTTACAATCTGAAAAAACCTTGAAAGATAAAGGTAGACTTCATTGATTAACACTGAACCATATTCTAATTTTCTGCAATTAAATATAATTTTATGGATAATATGGCAATTCTCATGTTGACCACAAAGGATACTGATTTTTTCATACTCTATAATATAGTTTTTAGAAACTCAATACCAAGGAGAAGCCATTCATCAAATTTACAATTATTCCTTTGTATCTTTCTTCAATATCTTTTCTTAAATCTGATTTCTGTAGTGATAACATACCACAGGTTTTCTGTGGCCAACCATGTCCCACTAGCACATGATTACACTAGCAGCAGGGTAGTGTTAGCACCTGTCAGATAAGCAATGGTCCGCCAATGATTATAATTCTGCCTACTGTTTTTAATAAAATCATTGCTAATCTATGAAACTGTAACATTGGACCTCTATCAAGAAAAATAAATTCCAATTTTATGGAGTATGCATGTGAATGAGATTCATATTTCAAGGTGTTTATTGTGAAGATTCTAAATAACCATCCCCAAAACCCAAGAAAATAAACCATTTACAAAATCCTCATAAAAATTTACATTTGTGGCCCTGGCTGGTATGGCTCAGTGGTTTGAGTGCCGGCCTGCAAACCAAAGGGTCGCTGGTTCCATTCTCAGTCAGGGCACATGCCTGGGTTGCAGGCCAGGTCCCCAGTGGGGGGCATTCGAGAAGCAACCACACATTGATGTTTCTCTCCCTCTCTTTATCCCTGCCTTCCCCTTTGTCTAAAAATAAATAAAATCTTAAAAAAAAAAAAAGAATTTACAATTGCAGGGGGAAAAGGGGATGGGTGGGGTGGTGGGGAGTGGTGGGGGTAAACAGAAGACAACTGTACTTGAACAACAATAAAAAATAAATAAATAAATAAAAATTTAAAAAAGGATTTAAATTGCTAATTAATTGACAGCAGGATACATAGTGGGATCTTCCTCCCCAAAATTGTACCACATTGTCAGAGAAAATAAATAAATTAACTTTTACATTTGTATTGATAAATGTTAAGAAAATTTTAAAAGAGTAGAAATTATAAACCACTTCTGATTAATGGAACTTCCATAAATATCAACTTTTATGTGTGACCTCAACAATTTTTATATTACTGTAAAGTTAAAGTAGGTTTTATCCATTTAAAATTGCCAAGAGATAAAGTGTGACCTCAATTAACTTCATATCTTAGTCATGTTAATAGCCTCTGTGGTGGTTAGTAGAAACATAATAATTCTTTTATTGCTAGTATTAAATTAAAGATTTGGGCCATTAGAGTAATTTAAGTGAAAATAGATACTGTCAATTGCCATGTCTGTGACAATATTCCAATATAGCCTGTGGGTATTTTTTATTTTCTAAGCCTAGTTAGTCATCACATCTCTATGAAATTTTTCCCCTCCTCTACTGCTGCCTTTCCTTCTTAAATCAACCCCTTTAAATTTTCGCCTTAATTTTTAATAGCTTTATTGGGATATCTTTGACGAAGCTCTTCACATCTTGGTTGCGTGATTCAAATAAATTTTGTTCAGATTACTCGCCTCCATATTTTCCCTTGTCGATTCATTTCACACCCTCTAGCAGAACTCATTGTTTTTCTCTAATCTCAGAACAATGTCACTTGTTTCCTAGTCAGATTTCCTCACGTCCCGTGCCTGTGGGATGAAGTCCTAATTTGTGCGGCACACCAGACTTTTCATCATGCTTCCCCTACTTACTTCGTGAACGCTCTAGCACTGCGACCCAAGCTATGGATACATCCTTCCCGGCAAATGGCAGGCCTTCTCTGCCTCTATGCCCGTGCATAGGATATTCCCTCTCTCTCCCCACCAAATCCTCCCCCATCTTCTCTGATGACAAATACTGTTCATATTTTGAAACCAATCATTTCTTGACACCCAACTCCTAAGCATTTCGTCAGTCTTCTGCACGCCCATAGCTCTTTTATTTATGCCGCTTGTCATAGCACCTAACAAATTGTACTGTCATTCCTGTACACATACTTCTTTTTGCCGTGAGACACTACATCCCTGATGAAAGGAATCATCTCATCCTTTTGCATCCCACCCAGCAACAATGACCACAACAGTGCCAGCACATAGTAGGTGCTCAACGCTTAGTGTGTATAAATTAATGAAATGACTTTCTTTGAAGTAAAAGATTGCTTCAAGCAAGGGAGTTTTGAAAAAAGAATTTAGTATATAGTCTAGATTTTGGCACAAGTTTTTAAATTTTAAAACTAAATATAATTTAAGAACAAAGTGTTCTTTCAGTTCATTTACTCTGGCCAAATTCACTGCACCAGAGATGACCTGGCCCCTCACTGTGGTTGACCTGATCTAGTTCATGCCTACTGCTCTAACCACAGCGTGATCCACTGCTCTTTCCTTATGGGATGTTATACCATCGTCTCCTGTGTCATAAACTACTCATCCTTGGAGAGATACCTCAAGATCCATTGTTTGAAAGGCAGATCTCTCTTTCTTAGCTCATTATTTAAAATGGTGGCCCAACGTATAATGTAATTTACCATTTTCTAATTATTACCTGTTTTTTTCTAAATAAACTTGGATGACCCTTCAGGAATAACTTATACTCAGTACATATTTAGGAAACCCTGTTTCCCTAATCTACACCACACCTAAAGTATGCCAGTCATGAACTGTTTATCAAATAATTTTTGATAGATTTTGAATGGAAGAGGTCTGTCCAGAAGGTATCCAGCCATTTATTGAAGAAGGCTCAAGATACAAGAAATATTGTAAGTAGGACAATGATGCCTCCGTCCCCTTCAAAGTGGGGACCTTGGGACCTCACACAGTTCTCCAAATCAACATCAGCTGCCCCATCGTTATTTTCCTGAATCTCATAAATGGTCTGAAATCTCTTCCTTTACAAAGGTGATTTTAGTTTTGGGAAAAGCCAGAAGTCACAGGGCGCCAAATCTGGGCTGTAGGGGAGCTGAGTCACCTGGGTGATTTGATGTTTCACCAAAAAACTCTCTGCAGGAGATGTGATGCATGAGTGGGCATGTTGTCGTGATGAAGTTGCCAGTCACCAATTGCCCGTAGTTGTGGCCTTCTGAATTGCCCAAATAGTTTCTGCGAAGGAATGTTCAAACTTAACACAAAATTTGATGCAGATTTGTGTTCTACTTGCTCAGTCATTTTGAATGTGTTGGCCACACAGTACATACACTAATTCAACAGCATCTACTGCCCCCACTGACTAGCTAGTACAGTGAAGTTGTCATTGTTCACGCCTGCGCTTTCCAGTCCACTCTCTTTTGCTGCCAGATTGCATCGACATTGCACAAACCATTCTGATTATATTAACAATGGCTGGCCATTTTTGGGAAAGACCTCATATACTGAGTGAATATATACTTCTTTTTTTTAATTGTTGTTTAAGTACCGTTGTCTCCATTTCCCCACACCACTCCCCTTCACTCCAGTCATCCCCACTCCCCTCCTTGATCCTACCCCTCTTTGGTTTTGGCCATGTGTCCTTTATAGTTTTTCCTGAAAACCTTTCTCCCTTTTCTCCCCATTATCCCCTCCCACCTCCCTTCTGGTTACTGTCAGTTTGTTCTTAATTTCAATGTCTCTGGTTATATTTTGTTTGCTTGTTTGTTTTGTTGATTAGGTCCCACTTATAGGTGAGATCATATGGTATTTAAAAAAAGAAAGAAAAAAAGGGCACTTTAAGAAATGCTGGGCACAGGATTTTTGCCCTGAACCATTGTGATACTTCTGCATGAACAGGTCTATAATGTTAAAAGAAAATAGAGGAAAGTGCTTAGCTTTCATAAATATCTGAATTTTGATTCTATTCTTCCTGAACTAGTTCATTTTCTAGTTGATAAAGCCAGCTTGTAGGAAGTAAATACAATTCATTAAATGGAATTTCGTGTTGCACAACAGATAAACTATGTGCAATAGAAAAGTCTCATAGAGCCTAAAATAAATAAATATAAAGGCTCCTGCAGGGATTGAGAACTCTTGGATACTTTTCCATGAACTTATAATAGTCACTACTGAAAGCATACACATTTTTGTGAAATCGCAATTTAAATATTCTCCATTATATTCATATACCATATATAAGAAGCAAACTCAAAAAACTTAAGTTCACACTGATATTATGTATATTATTTATCTTAATGAAGGCATTCTTTAAATAGATGGGAGAAATATAAATAATATGCCAATTGTCTTATATTAGTGTACATATTTTCTAATAGAGTTTTCTTGTTGCTAAGTGTGTATCACTATGGCTCCTAAATTTCATGTGCACAATGAATTTGATATGTGAAAGAAGAAAAGGAAAATCTGAATAATTGCCTCAGCTCTACCTCATACTAGAGCCTTATGACCTCGGGCAGCATATTTGACAACTCTCTTAGTTTTCTTTTTATAGCAAGAGACCGATAAACACTATATTATTTACAGAATGAATATAATAATATAGCATTAGAATATAAGAAAATAATACATAAATATTCTTATAAAATGTAAAACATATATGTAAATTATTATTACTCAGGCATTTAAGCATTTTAATTTAACTTATGTAATTCAGAAGTATGAAAGATGTGACTTTTTAAATTGAGTTTATTGGGGTGGCATTGGTTAATAAAATTATAAAAGTCTCAGGGGTACAGTTCTATAATACATCATCTGTATTTGCATTGCGTGTTCACCACCCCAAGTCAAGGTTCCTTCCATTATCATTTATTTATGCTTTCCCCTCTCCTACCTCCCCCCACCACCCTTTCCCTCTAGTGATCATTATACTGTTATCTATCTATGAGGGTTTTTTTGCTTAATCCATTTGCCTTTTTCACCCGGGTCCCCTATACCCTCCCATCTGACAGTTGTCAGTCTGTTCTCTGTATCTATGTGCCTATTTCTATTTTGTTTAATTTTCATTAGATTCAACATATAAGTGAAATCATATAGTATTTATTTTTTATGACTGCCTTATTTCGCTTAGCATAATGCTCTCCAAGTCTATATCCATGCTGTAACAAAAGGTAAGATTTCCCTCTTTTTTAGTGGCTAGTAGTATTCCTTTGTGCAAATGTACCACAGCTTTTTTATACAAGCATCAACCCATCTACCTATGGGCACTCGAGCTGCTTCCAAATCTTGGCTACTGTAAATAATACTGCAATAAACATAGGGGTGCATATATTTTTTCAAATTAGTGTTTCAGGGTTTTTTTGGATATATTACCGGAAGCGGAATCACTGGGTCTTAACACAATTCACTTATTAATTTTCTGAGGTAACTTCATAATTCTTTCCACAATGGATGCACCAATCTGCATTGCTAACAGTGCACCAGCATTCCCTTTTCTCCATATCTTCTCCAACATTTGTTTGTTGATGTATTTATGATGGCCATTCTGACAGGATTTAGGTGATGTTTCATTGTGGTTTTAACTTTCATTTTTCTGATAATGAGTGACGTTGGGCATCTTTATATACGTCTATTGACCATCTGTATGTCCTCTTTAGAGAAGTGTCTATTTGGGTCCTTTGCCCATTTTTTAACTGGATTGTGGTTTTTGGACTGGGGGGTTTTGGTGTTGAGTTTCATAATTTCTTTAATAATTTTTGGATATGAACCCCTTATCAGATATATCTTTGGCAAATACATTCTCCCATTCACTGTGTTGTCTTTTTATTTTATAGATGGTTTCTCTTGCTGGGCAAAAGCTTTTAAGTTTGATGTAGTACTTTTTAAATTTTTTTTCATTTATTTCCCTAGCCAAGGAGATATATCAAAAAAAAATATTGCTGCAAGAAATGTAAGAGATTATACTGCTTATGTTTTCTTCTAGTGTTTTTATGGTTTTGAGACTAATGTTTAAGTCTTTAATCCATTTTTAGTTTATTCTTGTGTAAGGCATAAGAAAGTGGCTTAGTTTCATTTTTTCCACATAATTGTTAATATTCCCAAAGTCATTTATTGAGTACACTGTCATATTCTGGTTTCTCTTCAGATTGTATAAATCTTTTGCCTTACTGTATACACTCTCTTTACCCCATTGTATGTTCTTGCCATTTTTATCAAAAACTAGTTCACCATAAAAGTATGAGATTATCTCTGGGTCCTCTATTCTGTTCTGTTGATCTAGATGTCTGTTTTTATGCCAGTATCGTGCTGTTTTGATTGCTCTGGCCTTGTAGTACAGTTTAATATCAGGTAGAGTGATTTTTTCCAACTCTGCTTTTTATTAAGACTGCTATAGATATTCAGTGTCTTTTATAGTACCACATAAGGTTTTGGAATATTTGTTCCACTTCTGTGAAATATACCATTGGTATATTTATAAGAATTGTATTAAATCTATAGATTGCTTTGAGTAATGTGAACATTTTAATAATGTTGATTCCATCCATGAACATGGTATATGCTTCCACTTTTTTGTATCTTCTTCAATTTCTTTTTTCAGTATCGTATAATTTTCTTCATACAAATCTTTTAGCTCTTTGATTAAATGTATTTCTAGGTATTTTATTTTTTGATACAATTATAAATGGGATTATTTTCTTAGTTTATCTTTCTGATAGTTCATACTTTATGTATACAAATTCCACCAATTTCTGAATGTTACTTTGTAACCTGCTAATATTGAATTCATTTGTCAGTTCCAGTAGTTTTTCAGAGGAATCTTTAGGGTTCTTTACATACAGCATCATGTCATCTGCAAATATGACAGATTTACTTCTTCCTTTCCAATTTGGCTGCCTTTTATTTTTCATCATGTCTGATTGCTGTAGCTAAGACTTCCAGTAGTATGTTGAATAAGAGTGGTGAAAATAGACAACCTCATCTTGTTCTAGATCTTAAGGGAACTGCTTATAGCTTTGGCTCATTGATTATAATGTCGGCTATGGGTTTGTCTTATATTTTTATTACATTGAGGTATATTTCCTCTAGTCCCACTTTGCTGAGAGTTTTTATCAGAAAAGGATGCTGGATTTTATCAAATGCTTTTCTCTGTATCTATTGATATGATCATGTGGTTTTAATCATGTTGATTATGTGGTGTATCAAGTTTATTAATATGCAGATATTGTACCAAGCTTGCATACCCAGAATAAGTCCCACTGACCATGGTGTATGTTCTTAATGTACTTCTGGATATGGTTAGCTAATATTTTTTGAGGGTTTTAGCATCTATATTCATAAGGAATAGTGGCCTATAATTTTCTTTCTTTGTAGTGTCTTTACCTCATTTAGGAATTAGGATAATGCTGGCTTCATAAGAAGAGCTTGTGATTGATTTCTAGTTTTATACCATTTTGGCTCTAGAATCTGCTTGATGTAATTTTAATCATCTTAATTTATAGAGACTTGTTTTGCATTCTAACATTTGGTCTATCCTAGGAAATATTCCGTGTGCACTTGGAACTAATGTAAATGAGTTTTGGAGTAAAATGTTCCGAAGTTATCAATGAAATTCATCTGATCTAGTGTGTTCTTTAAGGTAATAATTTTCTTGTTGCTTTTCTGTCTGGAAGATCTATTTATTGATGTCAGTGGGGTATTAATGTCCACTACTATGACTGTATTAATATTGATCTCTTTCTTCATACCCATCAAGATTTGCTTTATATATTTAGGTGCTCCTCTCTTGGGTGCATAAATGTTAACAAGGATTATGTGCTCTTGTTGGATTGTTCCCTTTATCATTATGAGTGCCCTTTGTATTTTATTATAGCCTTTGTTTTGCAGTCTATTTTGTCAAAAGTAAGTATTGAAACCCCAGCTTTTTTGTTTTGTGTCTGTTTTGTTCTCTGATGGGTCTCTTGTAGAGATGGGTTTTCTTAATCCATTCAGTACCCTATGTATTTTGATTGGAGAATTAAGCCATTTACATTTAAAGTGATTATTGATAGGTACATATTTGTTTTATTTTTTTAAATCAGGTTCCTTTTTATTTCTCTTTCTTCTTCTTCTTCTGTTACAGAACAGACCTGGGGCGGGGAACGATATACTATTACCAAATGGACCCACCCTTGTGCTCTGGGTGTCCCCCACCCCGTACTAGTTTCGCCTTACCCACCACCAGGGAAAGACATCTCTCAATGCCGGAAATTGGTGAAAAGGAAAGGGATTATTTATTTAAATAGTTATACAAACTTAAGAGTAATAACTTAATGTCTTCATTTAGATCCCAAAGTCCTTTAGAATACCCACAAACACACAGTCCTTCCTTCCCCCTCTGCCCAGTCCAGGGCACTGTATCTCAGAAAAAGAAATAGAAGTCTGTGGTTCTTCTCTGCCCAAGCCACATGGTCCCCAAAAGACCCTGCATGGCTGCACACCTGGGTTTAAATCCCAGTGCCAGTCTTCCTCTGCCACACCATTTCCGACTCCTCCCACAATTGGCCACAGCTGCCAACATTCCTGTATTTTTTTCCAGCTTTACTGGGCTGCCATAATAAGTCTGGGCAGGTGTGGCCCTGTGGTGTGGAGCCAATCATGTCCAAACTCTTACACAGGCTCTGTAATCAGGGGGAGTTGCCTCCCAGTTACATCATGGGTTGCAGTCACTCCCATCCCCCTGGCTCAAAGCATGGCCACAGCTGTTTAACATATCTATGAAACCAGTTAAAGGTTATAGAGGTGTTAAACGACCATTCTAGAGGTTATCTGCAAAGCTGTTGCTATTCAAAACAACTCTCAATGGCCCTGCTCCATGTGTCCCATCCCCCAGCTCAGACTTGTTGGGGTGAGGCCATCCTATATATTTTTTTTCTAATATTTCCTGGACACTGAGTTCTGGACCCCCATTACAAATCCGTATTTGGGCCCCCCCCCTTGGCTGCACCCTGTTGCTGTTGTTGTTCTTCTTCTTCTTCTTTTCTTCTTCTTCCTCTTCTTCAAGCAGGCCCTCTAATATTTATTATAATATTGGTTTGGTGGTAACAAGTTATTTTAGCTTTTTCTTGTCTGGGAAGGTGTTTATTTCTCTTTAATTTTAAATGATAGGCTTGCTGGGTAAAGGAGTCTGGGGTAGATCCTTGTTTTTATCGCTTTGAATATTTCATGCTGTGTCCTTCTGGCCTAAAATGTTTCTGTTAAGAAATCAAGTCACAGACTAATGGGAGTGCCCTTATAGGTAATTAAATGCTTTTCTCTTTGCTTTTAAATTTCTCTCTTTGTCTTTAACCTTTGGCATTTAAATTATGAGGTATCTTGCTGTGGGCTTCTTTGAATTCATCTTGTCTGGGACTCTGTGCTTCCTGGATGGTGTCTTGTTTTTCCTTCACCAAATTATGGAATTTTTCAGTCAATATTTTTTCAAATAGGTACTTGATATCTTCATCTCTCTTCTCCTTCTGATACCTCTATAACAGAGATGTTGATCCACTTTATGTTGTCCCAAATGTCCCTTAAACTATTTACAATTTAAATTTTTAGGTTTTTTCCTGCTTTGATTGGCTGTTTTTTTCTCCCTTGTCTTCCAAATCACTGTTTCAATCCTCTGCTTCTTCCAACTTACTGTGTTTTCCTTCTAGTGTATTCTTCATTTCAGATATTACATTTGTTATTTCTGACTGTTTTTTTATTATGCTTTCTATAATTTTTATGCTTACTATTGTTGTTTTTTATTGATTTTATCCATTCTTCCCCTTAGTTCCTTGATATCCTGATAAACATTGTTTTGAACTCTACATCTGGTACATTGCTTGCCTCCATAAACAAAACAATAATTTGAAAATACCAGGATACCCATTCTCAAGTAGGAAACAATAACAAAGACAATTTTGGGTGGCCTAAATAGATTTGACAGGAGGGACACCCATGGTGCATGATGGCAACAAAACCTAGCCAGCAGTATCTTTAATGATGAAAGTCAGAGAAACCTCAAGAATATTTAAATCTACTGATAATTTTAAGATAATTTCCTTAACTGACTATTAAAAATCATCAGTGAGATATTATTTTGAAAATTTAGTAATAATTGTATACATTTTTTCAGTTTAACTGGTGGCAAGTACAGCATCATATAACAATTTAAACAACTTCAATAAGTTTTTTTATTATCAAGCACTGAAAGTGTTGAGCACTGAATACTTTCAAGAAAAACACTACAGTATACATATAATGGACAATACTGAAATGCATTAAATATATTATTGTATCTTCAATTCACTGAATTGATATGACCTTGAAAATGAGCTTACAGATAACCTCCTATTTTAAAAGAAATATTAACATTTGATAAAAAGCATCTATATTGTGTTAAATGCATGTAGCTGAGAGTAAATAAAATTTTATGAATGAAATATAATTTATACAGTATAGAAACAAAAATCATGTGTTACTATGTTTTCAATAATTACATAAATTATAATTATTCTTTCAGATAGGCCAAGCTTCCTATCTCTTAACCAATATCAGTATCAGTAAAATCAAGAAATCCAGATATTATGTACTTTGCAATGTAATATAATAGATGGTACATACCATCACTGTTTATTGGTCTTCAAAATATAAAATGAAAAAAATCAACAAAGACTTTATCATAGTTATCAAAACACAGAATGTCAATGGTATCAGCCTGATAATATAAAAGTGAAGTACAGTCTTCACACTCTGAGAAGTAGAGAAGAATAGGTTAGGTTCTCTAATGCTGTCACACTAAGGGGATTGCCTGAGGGAGTGGAGGATGCTTGGTGGAGGGAGACAAAGGAGGAAAGAAAACTCAGGACAATTGTAATAGCATAAACAATAAAATATAATTTTTATATATATATACATATATATATATATAGTCTCTAGTTGATATAAGCAGCTGAGATTTCAGTGCATTATTCATGTTTACATATACAACACCCAAAAGTCTAAAAATAGATATATGCCTATTTAGAGAAGAGAGAAGGGAAAGTAAAGATTATCTGAGCTAATCCCCAGAAATCACAGACAAGTCAAAAGATAATGCCTGAATCAGATAAATTCAGAAATGTTCTCAGGATAAAATAAAGCCCTTCATGAGTCACTGTATGAGAACTGATGCTCAGAAAAGCTCAATGTGTTTGCTTTGAGCAAAAGGGCTGGTGAAGGCAAAGAACTGTTGCTTTTTTCATCATAATTCTGTATTGGTTTTCTACTGTTGTGTAATTCCTATAAACTTTGTGGCTTAAAACAACACCTATTTATGAGTTTACAGTTGTACAGTTTGGAAGTTCAGGCATGCTATGACTAAATTCTCTGCTCAGGGTCTCAATGGACTGAAATCAAGACTTTGATAAGGACTGTGGCTTTCATCTGGGTCTCGAGGTCCACTTAAGCTCACTGTTTGCTGGAAGAATTCATTTCTGTTTGGTTTGGGGCTGGGGTCCTTGCTAGGTGTCAGCTGGGGCTGCACTGAGCTTCTAGAGATCACTCACATTCCTTATCACATGGCCCCTCCACCTTAAAGCCCAGACACTGAATCCTTCCTGTGCTTGGAATCATTCTGACTTCCTCTATTGCCACCAGCCAGAAAAAAAATCCCTGCTTCTTTCTAAATTTTTATTTTATTGTGATCAGAACACTGAATATGAAATCTACCATCTTAACAAAATTTTAAGTGTACAATACATTATTGTTGACCATAGTTACGATGTTGTATAGGAGATATCCAGAGATTATTCATATTTTCAACTGAAACTTTACCCCCGTTGATTAGTAACTCCCCATGCCTCCCCCACTGGCAGGCGAGGCTCAGTTAGTTGGAGTGTCATCTCTTATACCAAAAAAGATCAGGAGTTTGATTCCCAGTCAGGGTACATACCTAGGTTGTGGGTTCCACTCCTTTGCTGGGGTGTGTATTAGAGGCAACCAACTGGTGTTTCTCACATCAATGTTTCTTTCTGTTTTTCTCTCTCTCCCCGCCTCCTTTCCCTTCCTTTCTCTTTAAAATCAATAAACATATTTTTTAAACATTTTAAAAAGAAAAGAAACAGGAGGTTCTTATCAGAAGAAAAAATAATAAAGGATAAGGGCTTTCATGGGAAAAGTTCATGGGAATAAGAAATATAGTTTAGATATGACCATAGGCCTAGACAGGATGTCGTAAGATTAGGATGCTACTGTGATCATGAAGCCAAGGTGGAGGTGCTGTTCACCAGAGTTGAGAAAGTCAAGGATGGAACATTGATTCAAACACTGAAATTAAAAAAAAAAAAAAATAGTAGGTAGAAAGACCTAAATAGGGTGGTACCATGGAAAAGCAGGAGTTGCAAGAAGGAGAAATGGAATGTGAATGCGAGGAAGAGGAGTATGCTAAGGATTCTTAAGTGCTTTTGTTCACATTCTGTCAATGCTATAAGGTAGGTAAGTTATCAATATATTATTTACAATTTTGCAGATGAAAAAGTGATGCTCAGAGACTTTTAAGTGAATTTACTAAGATTAGACCCTTATTAAGTGACAGACCTAGTGCTGCACAAAACCTCCTGATTACACATCCAGTAGATAATTGGAACCAATTTTATTTAAAAGCTTTTTGTTCTGGATGAAAATATAGATAGAGGGATGAAAGCTAAGAATCCTTTCTGGAAACATGATAAAAACAGAAAAACTTTTCGAAAAATAATGAGGCCTACACGGACATGTGTTTTCCTCTAACTGAAAACTACTACACTGATGTTTCTCTAATGAGGTGCAACATAGCCGTGTCTGAAGTAACTTTGGGTAATGAGATGACTTTCATTAATCTCCTTATGAAAGAGTCTGTCCATTAATTAGGTTGGACAGCACAAAAGCACAAACAGTGACACTCCTGTTTCAGAGTGTCAGCCAGAATCTGATTAGAAATTAGTGGCTGAAAGGACTCAAATATTTCTACTTACCTTGATACTGGCTTAAAGGTACTCAGCTATTATAAATCACTTCGTGTTTGAGACAGCATGGGTAGGGGAAGCCTAGGGTGGAGGCGTGGGGGTAAGTGGCAGATCACACATCAAGCTCAGGGCTTGCTTTCAGACAGTCTCTTTTAAACTCTCCAAAGATAAAGAGGTTATTCAGAAAGTAAAGTAACAAAATAATCACTTTACCTTTCTTCTTTCTCTATGGTCTTTTCCTTCCCTGCCCTCTTTTACACACACATACACAGAAACATACATATATGCACACAAAACCACCACACACATGATCCTGAACTGTTTACAAAACTACATGTGTGTAATAACATGGCTGCTTATATTTTCATTTAGTCAATCTTTTATTCCTTCCAAATCCTAAACTGTGTTGGAAGGTCATTAAGAAGACAAGACAGAACACCAGTTAGACCCAAGAGCTGGTCCCAAGCAATCAGGGGCTCCTCCCTCTCCAACTAGGCTGGGTATGTGCCTGAGCCCTGTTAAGGCCACCTGTGTGTGACTGACCCCAGTGAAGGCCTTTACAGAATCTTTTCAGGTTTGGCAGGTGGGTGCAGAACTGTACTGCTACTCATCTTGCAGCTTCCCAAGACAAGCTTCATAAGTAAGCTTCCTTGTTTATCAGGCCTGCCACTTATCAACCTGGGGTGGCCCGGCTTTTCCCCCAATCTCTCCTTGCCTTCTGCATACCGGGCTAGTTTCAGAACACACCGCAACGTTCCTGGGAAGGTTGTGAAGGAACCAATTGACAAAATAGCCAATTCATTTTTCTCTCCCTCTCTCTCTCTCTCTCTCTCTCTCTCTCTCTGTCTTTTTCCCCACCATAACAAATGCCCAAAACCACTTTTCAGTGAAATTTCCTAAACACTTATTCTGTCAAAATTCTAGGAATAAGATTTCTGTTTTGTAGCATAGAATAATTATTGAGTGATTTTAAAGATCCAGTAAGTCCATTCAATGCTCAGGAGTAACATTTTGAGGAATAAACATTTCAATATTATCAATTACCTTTACATAATTTTATATAAGTTGGATGGTTCCTTTCATGTAAACGTGTTATGAACATTACCTTGCTTCTCAGCTCTGTGTGGGCTCACATTTGCCTTAATATTGTTTTCTAAATCAGTTCAATGGGATCTAGTTTTCAGCTTTTTGTCTTGAAATCATAAGACAATATATTAGCCCATAAACTATGTCCACTAGAGAATCTCTGTAAGCTGAATTAGGTAGTATGTCTTAGGCAAGAATTGAATTATTTTGTAACTTCTTATTACTTTCTAAAGAAATGTGGCATACAAAATGTCTAACTTTGCTCAAGATAAATGTTTATTAAATGAATGAACTGACCGAACTGGAAGTTTCACCATTGCCACGAAACAGAGATTTAACAACTTACAGGAAAATTCAGTGATCTTTTCCCACCATTGGTCTAGACTAAGTTTCCTCTTTGCTCAGAAAGCTGGATGGTATCTCTCGCAGATAGGGATAGTAGTAGGAGAATGGCAGGTTATAAATGGAAGGAGATCAATACTACCCAAAAACATACGTGGAAAATTTATCCAGAGAAAGTGCCCTGCACAGAGTAAGATAAATGAGAATATATGTGAAGCAAAATGAGCTCAAAACAGAATGCTAAATTTTAAAAAACCAAGTCTAGGGAAAATTTGAGTTCCCATATATTGTCTTGAATTTGAAAAGAAAGGGTGAGATGGATGGTCAGTCTGTGAAGCTTTTCCTTCTCACTTCTTTCTACTCAAATTCTTTAGCAAGTATCAACAATACGTACTACTGATAACGGCTTTACTGATACATGCTCCTCAGCTTGTCTCTTTTCCATGAATTAAGAGAATGGGATTTGGAGGCAATATAGAGTTTGTTTAGTCTATCCTCTCTGTAAATAAAGAACTTGAATCCTTGAGAAAGGAGTGACTAGGTCATAATTATATAGTCAAGAGAAGCCTGCGCCCACAGTGTTATCTTTACCCTGGAACGATCAGATCACACCCTGCCTTTGATCTCAGGGCTTGATCCAAAGCAGCCCTGTTCATGCTGTGATACAATTATTGATCTGCTAATCAATCTTTGCCATAAAGTCTGAGCTCTTCAAAAGTAGGAAATGTCTTTGGACTTTTTATTTCCAGCTTTCATGCCTGATATGGAGAGGGTACACAACCATCATATTCATTTATACTCATCCCAAGTGAAAATTAATCATTCCACTTCTAAGTTCAATACTTAGGAACTTGGGTCTACCTATATTCCAGTTCATATTTATTCTCCTTCAGCTGAGTCCTTCCACCTCCTGAGTCTACTTCTCATCTTACCATCTCATTCATAATATGGGCCAGCCACATGATTTCCTTGAATTAGCCCGTTCAGCTGGCTTTCAGATTCTCTTCCTTTGCTCAGCAGAGGTCCTAACATGTGCTCACCAAATACTCTTTCTATTTTCTCCTGGACATACAGCTAGCCTACCTTTCCCAAACTCCCTTGCAGTTACAATACGTAATGCTACATGGTTGAGATCTGGCTAATAGAGAGTCAAAGTGATACAGGTGTCTCCCAGGCCCAGTCCCATAAAAATATACAACATGATGCTTTAAGATGAACAGAAAGAATTCTGGGGAATGTAGAGGATAGGCCATGAAGCGGAAGGAACCTGGATCTCTGAGTTATTGATTCGGAAGGAAAATTGACTAGGAGAGTCATTCAGCCAGGAACACTGTGTAGAACTGGTGTGCAAATGAAAAATAACTGTCATTGTCCTAACCCACTGAATTTTGGGGGTTGTTTGTAGTATCAGTTCACCTACAAATTTAATATTCTCATGCTGTTCCTTCTTTCTGGAATGTGCATTCAAACTTTTCTACTTGACAAAGACATACTCAGCTTTCCAGATTTAGTCCAGGGGCAAACTTCTATAGGAAATTTTCCTGACAATTCCTTGCTTCTCCTCCACACCCCCTGCAAGCCTACTATATCCTCACTTTATTTACACTCCTGCCCCACTCTGAAGCCAGTATTTGCAGGCCCCTGCAAAAAGCAGAATGCCTAACCCATAATAAATATTCAGAAGATATCAAATTCATGAATTAAAGAATTAATTCTTTGCACAATTTCTTCCCTCCAATGTTTTTGAATTGGGCTCAGGAAAAATCCTTCAGTTTATTATTATTACTTTTCATTGCACTCCATACCTACTACTTTTACACTGAAGATACTCTTCCCTGCTTGCCAAGTTGTCACTAATTCCCTCTCAGGTTGTGGGTGAAATGAAACTACTACAGTCCTATAAGTGGAAATAATTTACGGTTGCAAGATGTATACATTTGCTAAAAGAAATTTATAAAACTTTTTCCAAATCAAGTAAAATCTGGACCCATGTTTCCAGTCATGAAACATGGAAAAGTATTCAACTTCAGCGATTCTTGGAGAGATTCTCTTCTCACTTTGATTATAAAAGTGTCCCAGTGTCCCAAACTAACCCCCAACTTGAGAAGTCCTTGTGCTTTCCAGTGTGACCACTAAGTAGGTGCTGTTCAATCTTGTGGTGCAATAGAAGGCAAATTCGGGGCCACTGTTACTAAGTCTGGTTCCTGTCTGTGGATCATGAAGAGAAAAATATCTCTACTGTTTCCTGAATTTTTTTCATAAAACTTAGCCAACAGGAAAACAAGACACGGTTCATTCTACTAAATAGTTTTCTTGCCAAGAAACATTTATAAAATATCAGTTAAAACAGCAGTCATGCTAACATTGTGGCTTACGATAATTATTTTACCTCTATTTTATAATTTATTAAAAAGCTGAAAAATAAAGGGAGAATTGGAATGAAGGGGTTATAAGAACACAGAAGTTTTCTGGAAGCAAAGTTAAACTGTTTGACAGAAAGAAAGTGACTTATCTTCAGTCAAAAACAAGTAAAGAGTAACAGTAATAACATAATTCAGAGCTTTTGTTACTACAGTACAAATATTTGCAAGAAGTCTAAATGAAGTGATATTTGTTCTGTCTTGACATAGAACCTCTTCCTCAAGGGAGAATAGCATGAATTAAAGCACAAACAAATAGGAAATATAAAGCAACCCTGCAAATGGTCTTTTTGTATAAAATTCACCATTTCCTGGTGCCTTGTTTGACCTACCAGGTCATATTCTAAGTGCTGAAATGCAAAGATAAATAATAGATAATTTCAGCTCACACTTAGTTTCAAATTCATCTTTGAAGATAAGATAAATAGCAGTACAACAATGCAGAAAGTGATACAATCATAGAATAGAGAAATCACAAGCAAATTACAAAAATGATATAGAAAAGATTCAGCATTTTTGGATAAAAGGAAAAATCTGATGCTTCTTTCACTGCTGCTGCCTGCAGAGTTTTTTTTTTTTTTTTTTTTTTTTACCTTTACTATATTTACTGTGAACCCATCAGAATCATATCATCTTATGGCATACACTTTTTCTGGAATTAGAATTTTTGACATTTATATTTTAAATCCACACATAGCATATGAGTAAAAACCAAATTTCTAAAATGAGTAACAAACACTATTTGCCATCAGATATTTTAAAAAGTACACTCAACAACACTCGCAATAAAATTATATTAGCGCTTACGTACTAGCCTGAGCACATTCCCACTGAGGAACTCGACATTTGCAGCCCGTCTGTGCAGTTTGCTTTTCACTGTTGTCTTTAACTACTACGGTCGTGTTTGACTCTAATAGAAATTAGTGTCTATGAGATATTAAACATGAAATGTTCACATGAGAAGAGCAGCACTAGCAGAATAAATAATTATCAAAATTAAAAATGTATCAATTACTTAGCCTGAGGACTAGATGAAAATACAATGAGCAATAAACAAACAGAGCCTGAAAGACATGTACGACACTCTCAAGCAAACCAACACCTGCATAATGAGTATGGCAGTAGGAGAAATAACAGATAAAGGAGAAAAATAATGTTGGAAGAGATACTGACCCCAACATCCCAACAGTTTATGACAAACCTTAGTTTATACATCCAAAATGCTCAGTCAACACCAAGTAGTATAAACCCAGAAAGATATACACCTAAGTGCACTGTTGAAAGACAAAGAAAGAATATTGAAATCAGTAAGAGAAGTAACTTGTCGTGCATGAGAAATTGTCAAAAATGATTTCAAATCAGAAACCATGGAGGCCAGAAGGCAGGACATAACACATCCACAGGGCTGAAAGAAAGGGAGTGTAAAACAGGAATTCTACCCCAGCAAAACTATCCTTAAAGCACAAAAAAGAATTTACGACACTATTAGATTTGGGAGAAAAAAGAATTTGTCACTAGCAAGCCTGCACTATAAAACGTACAAAGGGCATCTTTAAGGCTAAAATAAAAGGATGCTAATTAGTAACTCAAATTCACATGAACAAATGAAAAGCCCTGGTAAATATGATAATATAGTGCTGCTATGAACATAGGGGTGTATATATCTTTTTGTATTGGTGTTTCAGGATCCTTAGGATATATTCTCAGAAGTGGAATCATTGGGCTGAAAAGGAGTTCCATTTTTAATTTTTTGAGGTGACTCCATACTGCTTTCCACAGTGGCTGCCTCAGACTGTATTCCCATCAACAGTGCAAAAGTGTTCCCCTTTCTCCACATCCTCGCCAGCACTTGTTGTTTGTTGATTTATTGATGGTAGTCATTCTGACAGGTGTGACGTGACATCTCATTGTGGTTTTAATTCACATTTGTCTGATGATTAGTGATGTTGATCATTTTTTCATATGTCACAGCAGCACTATTTACAATAGCCAAGATCTGGAAACAGCCTAAATGTCTATCAGTAAGTGAATGGATTAAAGTGCTATTCTACATTTACACAATGGAATACTATTCAGTAGTAAAAAAAAAAAAAAAGAAGAAGAAACTCTTACATTTTGCAATAGCATGGATAGACCTGGTAAATATTATGCTAAGTGAAATAAGCCACTCAGTTAAAGACAAATACCACATGATCTCACATATATGTGGAATTTAGTGAATGCAATAAACAAACAAAATAGAAACAGAAGCATAGATACATGGGACAGATCACAGCAGTGGAAGAGGAGGTGGGAGGGCAGAATGAAAGATGGCAAAGGGATTAACATTTACTCATAACCCATGGACATAGACAACAATTTGGGGATTGACTTAGGGAGGGGAGGTGGTGGGGCTGAATGGAGGTAGGGACAGGGAGAAAAAGTGGGAACAACTGTAATAGCATAAACAAGTGCAAATAAAACACTAAAATACGATAATATAGGTAGATCTAAAAGAACAGCATAAACGTATTTTTATTTGTACTTCTTTGCCCCTTCTGTCTGATTTAAAAGACAACTGCATGAAACAGTAATTATAAAACTGTGTTGATGGCTTATGTTATATAAAAAGGGAAATGTGTACAACCATAACGGCACAAAAGAGACAAAGGTATGCGTGTGTTGCTACATGTGAGAGTCTGAACTTTGTTGTTACACAGTTCATTGAAATGCCCAGGGTAGCCACTGAGAAAAAAACTTGCAAAAATTTAGTAAAGGAATTCCTTTAATAAAGGAGTATAAATGATTCAATAGAAAATATTTATTTTAAGGAAGGCAATTATGAGAAAAGAGAGGAACAAAAAATGTAAAAAAAACAAATAGCAAATGGCAGACAAAAATCCTATCTTATCGGTAATTATTAAATGTATTTAGGTTAAACACTTCCTCAAAATGCAAATGATTGTTAGACTGAACTTCTTAAAAGTATAGGCTGTCTACAAGAGGTACACTTGGATCCAAAGCACAAAGAAGTTGAAAGTAAAAATACATGTAAACAGTAACCAAAAGAGGGTTTCAGTAGCTGTACTAACATCAGACAAAACAATAGACTTTAAAATGAGATTGTTAAATGAGATAAAGAATAACATTTAAAATATAGTAAAGACTAAATAAAAAAATAAGTAAAAATGTGCTATGTAAAAATAAAAATAAAAACGTCAATACATTAAGAATGACAATCACAAACATATATATACCCAATATCGCAGTCCTAAAATATATGAAGTAAAATTTAACAGAATTGAAGAAGAAATAGACAATTGAAAATAATGGTTGAAGATTTCAATATTCTACTTTCAATGATGGATTAAAAAACTGGCTAGCAGATCAGAGAGCAAAACTATTTGAACAACAGTATAAACCAACTAGATCACAAGACATCTATAGAACACTTACCAGCAGAATGCACATTCTTCTCACATGCACATGGAATATTCTGCAGGAGAGGACTCTAACAATGCAACAATAGAAAGACAAATAACCCAATTTTAAAAATGGCTAAGGGATTTGAATAGACTTTTTAAAGGAAGATATATAAAGAGTCAATAAGCACATAAAGAGATGTTCAGTATCATCAGTCATTAGAAAAATGCAAATCCACCACAATGAGATGCTAATGCAAATCCATTAGGCTGGCTATATTTTTTTAAAAAATCACAAGTGTGTGAGGATGTAGATAAACTGGAATATTCATATGTTGGTGATGGGAATGTAAAATATGGCAGCATCTCTGGAAAACAGTTCAGTGCTCCATTAAAAAGTTAATCATAGAGTTACGTATGTCTGAAAAATTCCACTCCTACTTACCCAAAAGAAATGAAAACATATGTCCATACAAAAACTTTTATATGAATGTTCACAGGCTGGCACTCATTCTGCTGAGCCACATCATCCAGGGCTCCACGAATGTTCAGTTTAGCAGTATCCATAATAGTAAAAAATGGAAACAACTCAAATACCTATCAGTTGATGAGTGGATAAACCAAATGGTATAACCATACAATGGACCATTATCCAGCCATAAAAAGAAATGAAGTACAGATTGCTATAAAATGGATGAAACTCAAACACACGGTTAAGTGAAATAAGCCAGACACAAATATTTGCATACTGTATGACCTATTACATGAAAAAATATAGATTTGGTAAATCCATAGAGACAGAAGCAGATTAGTGGTTGGCAGGGGGTGATTCGTGCTTGGGGTGGGGTACTGAGAGTGACTACTGAGTGGATATGGGGATCTTCGGGCATGATGGAATGTCCTGGATTAGTTTGTCATACAACTAACTGGTCACACAACTTTGTGATATACTAAAAACGTTGGGCCATATGCTTTTAAAGGGAATTTTATGTTATATGAATTATATCTAAATTTAAAAGTATTCATGGTTCTGCTACTAACACATACCACTAATAAAATTCTGGAAATTTGAAATTGCCACATAAAGAGGAAACTACCATGTATTGGGTACCTGGAATGTGCCAGGCATTTCACATACATCATCTCCTTGAGCCATCCCATCATCATGCTTGCACAAGTAAACTGGCATTTCAAGAAATAAAAATAACTGGATCAGAGTCATATTACTAAGATGTAAAGAGATAAATTTGAACGTAGGTTTCTGATTCAAAATTCTCTATTGTATGCCCCAAAATTTGTGTGGCTGCTAAGGAGCAAATATGCTCTCAGTGTCCTAATTAGGACCATAACAAAAGGTTCCTTTATCTGCCAGCTGTGAAAACTGAAGTGGAGTGGCAAACAGCAAGAAAATGTCAAGTCAAGAAAGAGCTACCCAGTGTTTTTGGCTCTGCGTCTCTATCCAAGTTGTCATAATCAGGCTGATGCTTAGGCAGGTGAAACAATGAGTTGGGATGGGGAGCAGGACAATATTCCCCATATAGAGTTGAAAATGATTTTGCAATTTGTCTGCTTTATTTCAACTTCACCTAACTGTCATTTGCAGTAATAAAACTTTCCTCTGACACCTAGAGCTCCCAAATGTTTTATAATTGTCTTTTATTATTACAGTACTCTGCTTTTGCAAATAAACACATTGATTACTTGAATTGCTCCATCCAATGAACAAAGTAAATCTTGAAAAAGTCAGGGACAGGCAGGCCTGACACGGGTATGTACACAGTCAGGAGTTATGGGGAGGGGATGAAACGGATTGTTGCAGGGGACTGGACACCAACTATGTTTTATGCGTATGCACTTGGCTGCCTGGGGATGGCACACAGAGAAATGGGGGTAGGCATGGAAAGGAGACACTTCACTTCCTCATATCCATTAAATTTTAACCCTGTGAATGAATTACCCACTCAATACATGGTTATTTAAAATTAAGTTTTCAATGAAAAAAATAGAATGCTATATTTTGGAAAAGGTATTCAGCTTCCTTTGAGAGTGGCTGTTTGTGTTCCAAGCCAAGCTGTGGGTGTGTGTAATGAGAGGCAGCGGCGGATGGCAAGGACGGCTGCCTGGCTCCAGGCTG
>PVJI01009487.1:0-29765 GCA_004026765.1 Micronycteris hirsuta | reverse complement strand
ATCACAGATACAGGTACGAAGAAAAAAGTCGTTAAGTCTCCTAAGAGTTTTCCTGGAAATAGCAGACAGGCTGAGAGCGCTCTTCCTAGGGCCAATAAAATAGTATCAGAAAAGCTTAAAAAGAAACAAAGGTGTCATACTGACTTAATAACTGATGAAGCTTTTGAAAGACATCAATGGACCCCAAAAGTGGCTAAACCTGTGAAACCTGAGGGCAAAAGCCCGGGGAGAATCCCGGTGCTGACGCATATGACTGAGCAACCTCGGGACAATTATCTCAGTTCTTTGTGTTTCTATTTCTTCGTCCGTAAAAATGACAAGAATTGTACGTTGTTATGAGGGTGATTACTATGTACTGTATTAAATAAATGAGATTAGTGGAGGTGTGAGTAGTGGCCCTAAACTTTTTCCAGCTATAAAAAATACTATGTATAAATGAAATTTTACTCAAAGTCTCAGTAAAATAGATAAAAGTTAAAGTTTTCTAGCTGAGTAAGGGTTGGAGAGGTAACTAGTTTTCTACTAGGACTCTGAAGTACCATTTGAAACTCAATATCAGATTAGGAGGTTTCTAAAGCAATCTTGTAGTACAGAGACTTCTGCTTGTCTGTTTCCTTGTTTCCCAAGTTGAGTCCTTCCCAGGCTGCATTTAAACCACAGCTAGATTAAACAGTGATTGAATATATTAAAGATTATTGCTCTTACGTCTTTTAAAAATATATTGTTCAATTGCTAATTAATATTAACAATTATATTTATTTTTCTCACTTTTAATTCCCTTTAATAAGATGGGCAGCATGATGTGGCAATGACTGGAAACTGTCGCTCAGTCTCAGAGTAAAGGAGACAGAAGGGTGGGCTAGGGACTGTGAATACCAGACTCGTGGATGGGGAGCAGATGACCGAGAGTGGGCGGGGGAGCTGAGGGGCGGAGGGATTGAGCAAAAAGGAAAAAGGACTCATGGACAGGGAGGACAACGTGGTGAAAGCCAGGGGACTAAAGGGGACTGAAGGGTAATGGGGAAAAATACAATAAAGATTAAATTTTAAAAAACTAATTAACAAATAGTTTCTAATCAGGGCATTTTATCCTGTTGAGAGAAGTTTTGATAAAAGGATTTTTTTTTTCAAAAAACAAAATTAAATATCCAAATATGGCACCACAGATCTGTATTCTCACATGGCAGAAATCTCCTCTGGGAACAATTATATTTAATAGAAAATACATGTAATAATAAAAGAGAGCTATTAGTTCTCCTCCGCTTACTCCATGCCTTTATCCCATGAGTCCCAGATGGTAAGTCCGAGAACAGAGGCTAAGGCCTTGAAGTCTGAAGTCAAATCTCCCTGGGTCGGAATGTCCAGGAAACCAACCAGCGTCAACAGGCCACCCTTTGAGAGCCCCAATCACAGCTGATGGCAGCAGTCACAAAAGCCTTTTATGATCTGTACCTACATCCACATTGGCAACATTCAAGATAGCAAATTACGTGAGCTAAACAAATTCTTATATTCAACAACCAAAATATTTGCTTCCAACAGAAAGAGAGCTTTATTTAGTATTACTAATGGTATTTCCACGTGTTTTTTATTATTAATAAAAATTTGGGGGATCTACAGAGGCACACAAACATTTTATAAACATCCTGAATAGCCACCCCTAGGAAAAGCCAGTGCAAGTGTTCTGGCAGCTAAAGTTACTTAAATGCCTTGGCATTTTCCATGAAAAAAAAAAAAACTAAAAAGGCTTTAAAAATATACATGTACATTTAACAATGTAGGTATGCTAGTTAGTGAGTGTGTGGGGTGGGGAAGAAACAGGGAGAGAGGGAGGGAGAAAGAGAATCAGAGCTCTCAAAATTCTGATCCCTTAGAAAAATCTAGTACTCCAACTATAGGTGAAAACCACATTTAATTTAATAAATGAGAAATGGCTGGAGATTATATTTTTCTAGGCTTAGCTTTCTATCCAAATAACATATATTTGAACATACATGTCAAAAACTACTTTTCAGGAAATAAAAGAAAATGACTTCAAGCAGTTTTCACTATTTTTAATTGTTTCCCATGTTTTACCCTTTGGGTTGGAAAATTTGTTTGTTGCCAGTTCTGTCTTTAATAACTATCATATTTCATTTGAGAATATATTTATTGCCTTAACTTGTAGATATTTCATGCAGTGTCAGAAGCAGTTACCAAGTACTTCTGGCAGTTAAGTACCTAGATGTCCATCATGTGGGGAGAAGATCTCATCATAGCAGCTGCTGCCTCTGACCTTGACATTCAGGGACAAAGTTCCCAAAGGTGTACCTTTTAATTTTTTTATAATGAAAGCAACCCACAACTTTCATTATGAATAAAGTCATTAGTCATATCACAGATGCATCTTGGAGAGATGAATTGTAGACCCTGAATCCTACAGACTCTGCACATGCATGTGAGGAAAGAAGCATATTTTCTCAGCCTTGTTGATAAATATTTCCCTCCTAGCTGTAGTGACAAAAATTTGAAAAAGAAGGCAGGAGGTATATCATAGCTGTATTCTAAACAAGGTAATACGAGCAAGTGAAGGCAACTTTCTTTCCAAGGTTATAATGCCCCCAGAACTTTCCTTCCAGTTGTGCATAGCTTAATCACTATTTTAGTAAATAAATTCCACTAAGATATTAACCGAGAAGAAAGGAAACATCAGAACTAATCTGAGCAACATATTTTGTGACTTATTTTTGCAACAGGGTGGTCTAAAAGATGACTACAAATGTGTTTGCTCCTGGGAACCACCCTAAGAAGCAGAAACAATGTTTCCTATCTAAATGTAACTTGGAGTAAGACTTGTTGCTCTCATTTCCAACCAAATTGCTCCCAGGCTCCTATGTAGTGATTCCAAAGCTACCATTGCTAATTTATTATCCCAGGAATATAATTTCTCATTGTATAACACCATGACAATTATATAGGGAAACAGAAGAGGGTAAGGTCCTGTCTATAATGAATTTCAAAATCTCACCAGAAAAATTCAGGGCCAAAACACAGCTGAGTTCCAATCTGATTATCTCAGAGTTCAGAAATATGTCCTAAATTAGGACTTTTCAGTCAGGTGAGTTGTACATGTTTTCCAATAATTCTACTCCTTTATTCTTTTTTCACACTTTTTTTTCACCTAAACTGTGAAAAATAATCTCATAGCATTTTTCCATAATTATATAATCCTTTTGGGAAATTCTTTACTATTATTCCCTACAGCCCCATGAGCAGCTGCTTGCAGAAGAAAAAAAAAATGATTAACTTACTAATGAAGAACTTAATATAGAAAATATCAGTCCTCTATAAATAATGAAAAGAATCAGCCTAACAGTTACTGATGCTTCCTGCATGCTGGGTAATGTGCTCAGCAGTTACGCTGTCATAAGGAAGACAGACTTCCCAAGGAGAAGATGGGGTAGGGACGATGACAAGGCATGATGGTCCGGTGAGAACATCAACTGCAAAGCCATGGAGAGCTGCAAACAGTCCACGTGCCTGGAGTGTAGGGTGTTGTAGAGTACGTGACATTAGATAAAGAAGGAGTATTACATATTTATGCTTACAAATGCATGAAAGGTATTTGAGAGGATCACAAGAAACTTAACACTACTTTGCCTGGGGAAAGAGCAGTGTTTATCGGGGGTGGACAAGAGTCTGCATTTGTGTCATTTAATATTTTACCCCATATATTTCAATTAAAAACTAATAATTAAATTACTCATGAGATGTTTTATTCATATCACTCTGCAAGATGAAAATGAATTTTCTAGAGAAGAGGAAAAGGTATATGCTAGGTGAAAGGGAAACAGGTCAAAAAGGGTAAGAATAACTCCATGGGCACCAGGAAATGGAGTAACCACGAACATGTGCTATGATTACCGGCTCATGGTTAGGGCGGAGTAGTACCAATTAATTGGTAGGAAATTTTCTCCATGATTGCCTGCCAGCATTGGTATGACTGTCAGCAAACAAGTAGTCAAGGAGTCAACTTAAGGACAAGAAAACACAGAAGTTGTGGGGACCAGAAAGGAGATATAATAATTGATCAAAGGATTTTTATTGCTTAAGAAAGTGATGCCAACAGAGGAGTGATGATTGAGTAAGCAAAGACTATGAATTGTGAAGAAGACACAGAATAGTGAGGGAAGGAGCGAAAGGAGGAGAAGTCTTGGTCAGCAAGAGAGACAAGGTTTACTGTTTCAGAGAGGGCCATGGGAGATGGTAGCTGAAGTGCCACAAAGGTAAAACTTAGAAAGTCAGGGAACTTTGAGTCTACAACACCTATGGGTTTTTGGACAGATGAGTTGCCTAGAATGATGTTAGGATGTGGCATTCCTGGATCACATCCATAAAGAGGTATTCTTTACAGTAGCTGCAATAAATTCATCTGTGGCTGGGCTAATCCTGATAAGGTATAGATGGCTTGGTGAAAGCAGTGAAGGAGAAAATCAATCTATTTTAATGGAAAATAGATGAGAGAGTAACTACTTGTGGAAGTTTCTAGGAAGACTTGCCAAAGAGGTGATGTTTGAGGCAGATCTTGAAGTTTAAGTAGAAATTCAACAGGCAGGTAAAAAACAAAACAATGGGAGTTTACGCCCTGGGAGAAGAGTCTGAACAGAGGCTGGGTTTCCTGTTTCTGTCCAGCGAATTATGGAGCCTGAAATTTGAGTTCTGAAAACTGCTATTTCTCTCTGTTACACAAGCAATTTTTTGACTTGTCTTTTCATTTAGGAAAATTGACCCTTTCCTTCATATTAATGTAAATAAGTCATTACTCATGAGATTTGTTTAATGTTCCCAATTATTTTGATTTGTTTCTTTTGTACGTGGAGACAATAGCCCAGCCTAGTAATTCCGGGGGAAGATCCCTTAAAATAGATGCAAATTATATAATGAGTATATTATAAATGTTACTCAAATGATTAGAAATTTAGTTATTTGCTTTTTTGAAATTCAGTATCCAAATGTGTCTACAGTCCGTAGGGGGTAAGGCTTTAAAACATACAATTTAAGAGAAACTCGTGTATATAGTTTGAGGGACCTGCTGCTGAGTTGGCAGGCCACAATAATTAGTAATACACATCTCCATCAACTCTATAAATCAATATATATTACAGAGATGTTTCCTACTCCAATATGGGAAAATATGAAATGTCTTCTGAGGATATTTTTAAAATTTTGGTAAGGTATACAATTCCTAGCCATTCCATTTCACAGATAGAGCTTTAAATAAATAGAGGAATAAACACATAATTGTCAGTCATAAATAAAAACCCCAGCTATGAAATTATCAGACATAGGTTTTGTTCTGACTCATCCTCTTGACCCTTAAGCAGTATGTTAATAATAAAATAAATAAAATGAGTTTTCTTTGCCACTTACACAACACAAATTGGTCCTCACTTTTAACAAGGAACTAATTATAACACTCTTTAAAATCACTAGTAATAATTCTCAGCTATTTTACAGATTAATTTTTTTGCAGTTTACTAAAATTTGATTTATTTTAGCCTTTATTATTGTTGTTCAAGTACAGTTGCCTCCATTTTTACCCTCCACATCACCCCACCCCACCCACCCCACTTCCCACCCTCAATCCTACCCTCTTTGACTTTGTCCAGGTGTCCTTTATACATGTTTCTTGATGGTCCTTCCCCTATTATACCTTATTATCACTCTCCCCCCTCCTCTCTGGTTACTGTTCTTTATTTCAATGTCTCTGGCTGTATTTTGTTCTTTATTTCAATGTCTCTGGCTGTATTTTGCTTGCTTGTTTGTAGTACATTTACACAATGCAATGCTACGGAGCAGAAAGAAAGAAGGAGCTCCTAGTCTTTGCGACAGCATGGATAGAACTGGAAATCATTATACTAACTGAAGTAAGTCAGACAGTGAAAGAGAACACCATATGATCTCACCTATAAGTGGAACCTAATCAACAGATTAATTTTCTATAAGTTAAGTTAACCTTTGATGCGGACCCCAGCTCGTGGGGTGCACGGCGTTGTGGCTGAGATGAGACAATTTCACACGGACTACCTGATCCTGTGGAGGAAAAGGGACAGCACGGCCACTCTCTCAAGGGGAGAGCGCCCGACCCTTGCCTTGACAGTCTTTTATTGCTTTTCTGGGCACATTACATTGAGGATGGTCCTCATTTATTAAGCACAGGTTCTCTTTAGGTGGTTACCTTTTACAGAAAACAAAGGAGAGGATGTTGCTAATTGCATCAAAAAGGAAGGATATTTGCAAATGAAAAGGGAAAAGTGGTTGAACTGGTTACACTCAATCCTTGGAAGGTTTAGCATAGATTTTAGGAAGTTACTTTAAAGATATGCAATAAACATTTGCTGCCTCAATTCAGGGTGAGGGAGTTAGCAAAAAGCAAGCCTCTAAGTGGCCTAGGTACAACGCAGGCCTGATTTCCCATGGGAGAACCTATCCATGGGTGTAGGTCCTGCATACCAGACCTCGCTTTCCACTGGCCTTTCTGAGTGGGAGCTGGGCCCACGCTGACAGACCTAGGCAGGCCTAGGAGGAATGGAAAATCACTAGACAGGAAACTGTACCTTGGGAAACTGCCTGCCAACCCTACCCAAGACTCTGACACCCAATCAGTTACTCTTCGCGGGTTTTTGAGCTTAAAAACCCTGCCCTAAGAACAACAGAACAAGTCCTAACCTCTCTTGGTTTGCTCCCCAACCTCCCTAGGTTGTTCCCACTTTCCCCCATGAGTCCTAAGCTCCCTTGGTTGGCTCCCCAGCCTCCCTTGGTTGGCTCCACTCTCCCTCTTACTCCCGCTAATAAACCTTGCTCCTTAGCTCGCTGCATCCATCTGGTTTCTTGAGCAACTCTGACCTAACACACGCCACACAGAATGGTCTTCTATAAACCTTGGCCTCATGCTCTTTGTCTCTCCACTCCAAAAAAAGAATCTAATTGTCAGACAACTTTCAAGTCATTGACTAATTCAACCGCTGGAGAGAGTGAAGAGATGAGATCGAGTTTCTGCCTGACCACACTTAGCATCTCACCAGGAGAAAATAGGATGAACTATGTAGCCAGTGAGGACAAAACATAAGTGCTATCACAAGCAACGTGTGTGGGAACATGGAGAAACAATTACTGAGCCTGAGATAAGGATCAGAACAGGCTTCATGAAGGAAAGATACTTTTAGTAAAACTTGAGGACAGATGTACTTTCAGCAAATGAAAAGGAATGGAGAATAATCCAGACTTCTGGGCTGAGTGAAGGAGAAGGATTAAAAGTACAGGCAATATTGAGAAAATAGTGGGCAATCCAGTCTCAGTGTAAGACTATATGTACCTAGAAGAAGATATATACATGTATACACATATGTGTACATATATACATATATGCATACACATACATGAAATTATTGAGATTTAGCTTGATAATATATCAGAAAGATCTTGAACAAATTTCTAAGGAGTTTGGACTTCAACATAAAAGTCCTTATTAAAGTGTATAAACTTGGAGTACAGTGATAGTCTGACCTGGCAACTGGTAACTTATCCTCTATGAAAAAGTTTGTGCTTTATAGTTTAAAAGATGATTTCAGTTAAGAAGGCCAATAAGTCAAAACAAATTTAATGTTCCAACAACTGACTTAACAAGCAGCTGTCCAGTGTGTGTTACGGAGTTTGGAGGGTAGTTTAAGGCGATACAGGCTTAAGAAAATTCACTAAGATAAACTCCACTTTGACATTTTTTATATATGGATCTTAAATTTTCTTCCACAAAGAGTCATGCCCTACAGAGGCATTCTGAGAGATCACTTATTAATATATTAATAAAAGCTATGGCTTCAAATGTATGAATAAATCAAAAACTTAAATTTAGTGATCTAATAACCAAAAATAGGTCATTTTTCTTCCCCTTAAAAAAAGTTAATACCCATGTTACAAAACTTTGATATATATATAGATTCATCCATTTCTTTCTCTTAAAATTCTCTAACATATATCTATTAGAAAAATGTGTACCACTTTAAATGAGTTGATAAGAATGGCAGCTGCTTCACTCCTGATTCTAGCCCAATCCAGCACCTATTACAGAAACTATATATTTTATGTAATGGTTAAGCTGTAAGTGACAGGAGCCCAACACAAAATTCCACAATTTTAAAAGGGCTCAGTGATGAAACCAAGGACAAGGTATAGATGGAGTTAGGTTCTAGAAGGACTGGTTCCAGAATATTAATCACCTTAGGACTCACATTTTCTTCTTTAATGTACCTTTTATTTCTTCTCTTCCATATTGGTCTAGATTTGCTATTTCTTCATGGATGGAATCATGACCCTAGGCAGTTCCAAGCCAATGTCTTTAGAGAGGAGGTCCTCTGTCTCAGGACTATTGACATCTTAGGTTGAATAATTCTTTGTCTTAGGGATCTGTTCTGTGCAATATAGGATATTTCACAGTCTTCCTGACCTCTGCTCATTGGTTTCAAGTAGCCCCTCTTCTCCAGCTATGACAACCGAAATCTGACATGGTCTCTTGGAAGGAAAGCATGTTCCCACTTGAGAATCAGTCCCTTACAGTCATAGTGTCAGAGAAGGGGAGACCATCTACACACCTTTCATTTGGAAAAATTCAGCAGAACAAGGGTTTTGGTCCTGTGTGGATCAGATACCCCTCCTGAACCACATTTTTTTTTTACTAAAAAAGTGAGATATCATGAATAGCCCAGTTTGGTCAAATGCTGTATCAAGCAGTACTCTTAGCAGGCCCACTACCTTACAAAATACCAGAAGGCACCATTCACGTAATGTATGTACATTGTCAAAGATTGTTCATGTGTAATTGAAGGAATGTTTGGTGTTAAAGAAGTGATTCAAGGAAGTTAAAAATGGCAAATTAGGATGGTGAATTAAGAGAACTATATTTTATGACAAGCTTCACAATAATCACAAGGCAGAGGCAAGCCATTATTGAAATAATTTGAAGCCTGTGGTACAATGATGATAACAACAGTGAGAGCAAAGCATACAGCATGCTCAACAACTGACTATATTGCCATAATTCTCACATTAATGGCCTGATAAAAGAAGCAGCATGACTATTTCTGGGAAAAGTAATAATTTGCCTTAGTCTTTAGTATTTTTTACTAGAATTTTTACTAAAACTATTATCGAGATAAAATAAGTAATAGAATTAGAGAGAGAATGACACAAATGTTGGAACATGCACTACTAAACAAAGTTCTCCAGACAGGAACAGTATAATACGCACCCAAATCATAAACTATTAGAAGAAATGAAGAGTAATAAAAGGGTAAAAATTGGGATAAATACAAAAATAAATTTCTTATTTTTAATTTACTTAAATTTGGGAAAAATATAAAATACAACACCAAGAAATGAAAACAAAATTAAAAGCATAAAAAATATTATTGACTGTCTAAGGGAGGAATGTAACTTTTTTAGTGTTCATAATATATTAGAAGTAAAATGTATGAAAACAGAAGACAGGAGGTAAAATGGGGAAGCGAGCATTTTCAAAGTTTGCTCATTATACTTGAAGTGGTCTACTATTTTTTAAAAAAAATTTTGATAAGTTAAAAATTTATATTGTAAAATCCGGAAACGCAAGTAAAAAGTAAAACAAAGAAGCATAGTTGACCATTAGCAGTAACAAAATGGAATCATTAAGAAATAGGTAATCCAAAGGAGGAAAGGAGAAGAGGGATAAAGAAGCAGGATGACAGATACTTGGGAGGGGAGGCACGGGGGTGGAGGGATTGAGCAGAGGAAAAAGGACTCACAGACATGGACAACAGTGTGGCGATTGCTAGGAGTAGGGGTGAGTAAAAAGGGACTAAATGGCAATGGAAAAAATACAGTAAAGATGACATCAAAAAATTTTAAAGAAACATTTTTTTTTAAAAAGAAGAGACCTAGAAAATAAAGAACAAAAAGTGGATATTATTTCAAGTATATCAATAATTGCATTAAGTAAATGTCTACAAATCCAGTAAAAGTCAGGGATTGTCAGAATTGATTTTTAAAATACACATACAGATATACATGGAATAAAAACATGGGGAAAATATATGATGAAAGCACAAATTAGAAGGAAACTGGAGAGGTTATCTTGCTATCTGATAAAGCAGATTTTGGAACAACGAATATTACCAGAGATATAGAAAAACATTACATAAAGACAGAGGGGTAATTTTCTTGAAGTTGTGTATGTGTGCACCTAATAAACAAGCTTCAAAATATAAAAATATATAAAGAAAAAAATGGGTGAACTGAAAATAGAAATAAACAAATCTAGAATTAGTATAAATAAATACATTCTCTAAGCTATTGATAGCATACATAAATCAAAATAATAAGAAACAATATAAAAATAACAGAACTCATTATTTTTAAGTCTCTATGGAATATTCACCAACATAAGTCATTACCTAAGTAATAATACAACTGTTAACAAATATGAAAAGATTAGAATAAACAAAGTAAATCTTTTAATAATAGAATTAAACCAGAAATGATAAACAGAAAAATATCTTATGAAAATTAACATGTTTCTAAATAACTAATGAATCAAAGAAGAAACGATGAGAGAAATAGATAATATTTAAACATAAATAAAAATAAAAACTTGACAAATAAAAATTTGTGATTTGTCTTCAGAGAAAATTTATAACTTTAAATATTGGTATTTTAAAGACAAACTCAAAATAACAATCTAAGTCTACCATTTAAAAAACTAGAAAACGAAAACCAAAGTTAACATAAAGTAAGCCAAAAGAAGGAAATTGTTGAGATAAAAGCAAGAAAATAAAAAGCAATGGAGAAAAATAACTTTAAAACACTAATTCTTTGAAAAGATGAATAAAATTGGTAAAGTTCATTCTAGTCAGAATGATTTTTAAAAAACAAGTAAAGGTAGAAAAAAAGACACTAAATAGCAATACCAAGAATGCAAATCTTACCATACCTACAAGATAACAACAAAAAGTGATTTTTAACTTTGCCAACAAATTTGTCAACTTAGATGAAATATAATTCTTTCTCAGAGGCATTATTTACCAAAGCTCATTCAATAAGCATAGGGAACATGAATAGAGCTATATCTATTTTTTTTAAGATTTTATTTATTTTTAAACAGAAGGGAAGGGAGGGAGAAAGAGGGAGAGAAACATCAATGTGTGGTTGCCTCTCATGTGGCCCCCACCGGGGACCTGGCCTTCAACCCAGGCATGTGCCCTGACTGGGAATCGAACTGGTGAACCTCTGGTTCGCAGCCTGCACTCAATCCACTGAGCTACACCAGCCAGGGCTCTATTTTTTTTTAAATAATTTTGGAATTAGAAACCTCCCCACAGAGAAAATTCCAGGCTAATATGACTTCACTGGTGAATTCTACCAAATATTTAAGATAGTAATAATAAAAATCTATATACCAAAAAAAGAGAGGAGAAAATGTTTCCCAACTTATTTTATGAGGTATCCTTATATAAAACTATACAAAAATACAATGGGGGGGGGGAACCTGCAAAATGCCTCATAAACTTATATACACAACAAAAATCAAATTATTTGCAGCTTGATTTTTGGCATAAAGTGACAAGCTGACTCTAAAATTAATATAGAACTGTAAAGGACTTAAAGTAACCTCAGCATTGTTGAAAACCAAATTGTTGGACATGTACTACCTGACTTCAAGACTTATTCTATACCTGCAGTGTAAGACAGTTCATTGAGAAAAGAATAGATCAATAGGAAAAAAACTTCAGAAATAGGTCTACATATACGATCAATTGCCTTTCAACAAAGATGCAAATATAATTTATTGGGGGAATAGTCCTTTCAAAATATAGTACTGGAAAATTATATATATACACACATATAATTACATATACATACTATACATAATCATACATATGTGTATATACACATATGTATATGCTACATATGTGTGTACACATATGTATATGTGTGCACATGTGTGTATAAAGTTATATATACCTATATAATTTTATATGTACATATGTATATATGCACACATATGTATAATTATGTATATATAATATGTATATATAATTTTATGTATGCACATATACACACATATACATGCAAACATATTTTGGTCCTTACCTCCCATCATATGCAAAAACTAATTTAAAATGGATCATGGACCCAAATATAAAAGCTAGAACTATAAAACTTCTGGGACAAAAAGTGAGAAAATGTTTATGACTTTGAGTTAGGTCTCAGGACACAAATGCACAAACTACAAAAGAAAATAGTGATGAAATGATGATCAAAATTAAAATTTCACTCTCTGAGAGGATATGCTAAAAAGTGAAAAGCTGTCCTATCCACAGCAAACAGACAAGAAAAGAAAGAAAAAGCATTCAAATTGGACAGATGAAGTAAAATATTCATTACTGGCTGATGACATAATACCTTATAAAAAACCCTATTCTGTCAAAAACTGAAAAGAATTGATAAATAAATTCAGTAAAGTAGCAGAATACAAAATAAATATCCAGAAATTGATTGCATTTTTATATACAAATAATGAACTATCAGAAGGGAAACTAAAAAAAAAAATCCTATTTACGATTGCATCAAAAAATAAAATAAAGTACCTAGGAATAAATTTAACAAAGAAGGTAAAAGACCTGTACTGAGAAAATGATAAGAAACTTAAGAAAGAAACTGAAGAAGATACAAATAAATGGAAGCATACACTGTGCTCATGGATAGGGAGAATTAATTAACATCATTGAAATGTTCATACTACCCAAAGCACTCTATGATTCAACACAATTCGTATCAAAATACATATGACATATTTCCCAGACTTAAAACAAATAATCCAAAAATCTGTATGGAAACGCAAAAGACCCTGAATAGCCACAGCAATGTTGAGAAAAAAGAACACAGCTGGAGAAAGTGTGCTATCTTATATCAAACCACACTACAAGGCCATAGTAATCAAAACACAACGGCACAAAAAATAAACAGACAACCCACAGAATGGGAGAACATATTTGCCAATATACCCGATAAGGGTATAATATCCAAAATTAATAAAGAATTTACAAAACTGAACACCCCCCCAAAAACCCAAAAAACAAACAGCAATCCAATTAAAAAATGAGCAAAGGACCTGAATAGAAACTTCTCCAAAGAAGACATACCGATGGCCAACAGACATATGAAAATATGATCAATGTCACTAATCATCACAGAAATGCAAATTAAAACCACAGTAAAATATCACCTCACACCGTCATAGTCAGAATGGCTATCATTAATGAACCAATAAACAGCAAGTGTTAAGGATGTGGAGAAAAGGGAACCCTTGTGCACTATTGGTGGCGATGCAGATTAGTACAGCTGCTGTTGAAAGTAGTAAAGAGTTTTCTCAAAAAATTAAAAATGGAATTGCCTTATGACCCAGCATTCCCCCTTCTGGTAATATATTCCATTAAACCAGAAACACTAATTCAAAACAATATATGTACCTCTATGTTCATTGCATCATTATTTACAGTAGCCAAGCTATGGAAGCAACCCAAGTGTTTATCGGTGCACAAGTGGATAAAAGAGCTGTGATACATTTACACATGGAATATCACTCAGCCATAAAAAAGAATGAAATCTTACCATTTGCCACAGCATGGATGAACCTAGATGGAATGCTAAGTGAAATAAGTAAGTCAGAAATACATATACTATACATGTTCTTTGATGGCTCTTTCCTTTCATTCCTCTGTTATCTCCCTGCCCTCTTCCCTCTAGTTACTGTCCGTTTGTTCTTTATTGCAATGTCTCTGGTTATATTTTGCTTGCTTGTTTGATTGGTTAGGTTCCACTTATAGGTAAGACCATATGGTATTTGTCTTTTACCACCTGGCTTATTTCACTTAGCATAATGCTCTCCAGTTCCATCCATGCTGTCACAAAGGGTAGGGGAAAATGGTGGCGGGAAAATGGAGACAACTGTACTTGAACAATAATTAAAAAAAAGAAAAGTGAAAAATAAAATAAAAACAACAAAAAAGAAATGCATATACTATATAATTTCACTTATATATGGAATCTAAAGAACAACATAAATAAACAAAACAGAATCAAACTCTTAGATACAGAGAACACACTGATGGTTGCCAGATGAAGGAGGTTTATGAGGGTGGCTGAAAAAGGTGTAGGGATTACAAGGTGCATATTGGCAGTTACAAAATAGTTATGGGGATGTAAAGTACAGCATAGGGAATATAGTCAATAATATTGGAATAACTATGTATGATACCAGGTGGGTACTAGACTTATAGGGGATCACTGTAAGTTATATAAATGTCTAACATTTATGCTTTCCACCTGAAACTAATATAATATTGAATGTCAATTGTAATTGAAAAAAAATTAAGTTAAACAAAAATAAATTCCACAGGCTGATAAAACAAATATCTGATAAAGAAATGTAGGGTATAATGAACTCTAAAATTCATTTTAAAGTAGACAATCAATCCAATAAAATACTGGCAAACAATTTGGATACCTCCCAAAAGAAGATCTATAAATTAAAAAAAAAAAAGATGTAGTTTGCAGATGACATGACAATGTACAAAGAAAGCCCTAGAAACTCCACCAAAAAAGTACTCGGCCTTATAAGTGAATTTGGCAAAACAGTGGGAAATGCAGTCAATACTGAGAAATCAAAGACATTTTTATATACCAACAATGAAATAGCAGAAACAGAAATCTGGGGGAAAAAAATCCCAGTTGTTATAGCAACAAGAAAAATTAAGTAGCTAGGAATGAACCTAATCAAGGAGGTAAAAGCCCTATACTCAGAAAACTACACAAACTGAAGAAAGAAATTAAAGAAGACACAATAAATGGAAGCATATACCATGTTCATGGATTGTAAGAATTAACATCATCAAAATACCCATACTACCCAAAGCAATTTATAGATTCAATGCAATCCCTATTAAAATACCAATGACATATTTTACAGATAAAGAAGAAACATTTCAAAAATTTATATGGAACCACAAATAACCCCAAACAGACACATTTTGAGAAAGAAGAACAAAGTAGGAGGGAATCACCATACCTGACATCAAACTATATTATAAGGCCACAGTAATCAAAACAGTCTGGTACTGGCACAGTCTGGAACAGGCGCATAGATCAATGGAACAGAATAGAGAGTCCAGAAATAAACCCAAGTCTCTATGGTCAATTAATATTTGACAAAGGTGGTAGAAGCATAAAATGGAGTAAAAATAGCCTTTTCAACAAATGACATTGGGAGATCTGGACAACTACATGCAAAAAAAAATGAAACTCAACCACCAACTTACACCATATACAAAAATAAACTTAAGATGGATGAAAGACTTAAACATAAGTTGTCATACCATAAAAGTCCTAGAGGAGAACATAGACAGGAAAATCTCAGATGTTCCACACAGCAATATTTTCACCAATATATCCCCTGGAGCAAGGGACATAAAGGAAAGAATAAATAAATGGGACTTCATCAAAATAAAAAGTTTCTGCATGGCTAAATAAAACATTAGCAAAATGAAAAGGAAACCAATGTTTGGGAAAATATATTTGTCAATGATATCTTGAACAAGGGGTTCATTTCCAAAATATATATAAAGAACTCACACAACTCCACACCAGGAAGACAAACAATCCAACTTAAAAATGGGTAAAGGAGCTGAACAGACACTTCTCCAAGGAGGACATACAGAGTGCCCAGAGACATATGAAAGGATGCTCAGCATCACTAGCCATCAGAGAGATAAAAATTAAAACCACAATGAAATACCACTTCTGATTGGTCAGAAGGGCCATCATAAACAAATCAACAAACAATAAGTGCTGACGAGATTGTGGAGAAAATGGAACCCTAGTGCACTGTTGGTGGGAATACAGACTGGTGCAGCCACCGTGGAAAAGGTAGGGAATTTCCTCAAAAAACTAAGAATGGAATTGCCTTTTGACCCAGCAATTCCACTGCTGGGATTATACCCTAAGAACCTTGAAACACCAGTTCAAAAGAACCTTGCACCCCAATGGTCATAGCAGCACAATTTATAATAGCCAAGTGCTGGAAGCAGCCTAGGTGCCCATCAGTAAATAAATGGATCAAAAACTGTGGTACATTTACACAATGGAATTCTACTCAGCAGAAAGAACAAAGGAACCCCTACCCTTCTCAAGAGCATGGATGGAACTGGAGAGCATTATGCTAAGTGAAATAAACCAGGTGGTGAAAGACAAGTACCATATGATCTCACCTATAAGTGGAACCTAATGAACAAACAAACAAGCAATGAAAATATAACCAGAGACACTGAAATTCAGAACAAACTGACAGTAACCAGAGGCAAGTGGGGAGGAGGATCATGGGGTTGTGAAGGGAAAGGGTTGTCAATGTAAGGGACCCATGGACAAAGCCAAAGGAAGGTGGGATTGAGGGTGAGAGGGGCAGGGGAAAGTGGTGCTGGGAAAATGGAGACAACCGTATTCCAGAATTTTAAAAAAATGATTAAAAAGAAAAAAAGAGATGCTCACCATCATTTATCATTATTAGAAAATTTCACATTGGAAGCTTCATAGTAAGAATGTGATGACACATTGAGGAACAATAAGGAGAACACTGTGGCTAGAGAGGCCCAAGGTCAGAGATGTAGAAAAATACTTTAAAATAAAGATTTTATTATTGTTCAACAACGGTGAGACCAATAGATCAGAAGATGACTACCACTGAAAGGATAGTTTGTTACTCGCAATTCCCAGGAAAAGGGGGCATATTACATTATGCAAGGCTACACAGTAACCACCAGGGACAGTTAGAAGGCAGATAGAGGGAGAGAAAAGCATAGGCAAGAGCCTTTATTATAGTTTCCAAAAATGAAAAGATGAGACAGGGTGGGCATGCACAGGACTGGCTAGTTTCAATAATTTCAGTAGGATTTGGGGTATAGGTTCCAACTTACATGCATTTGGTACATGGCTCTGGGGTTGTTAGGACATATGGATAGTAGGTGGTTAGGGTGTGGGCTAGTTTGTATATGAAAAATGTGCTCACGGATGAGTCATTTGTTATCTCTAAGAACTGGCTAGACTTGAAAAGGACAGTCTCTCCCTGGTCATCAAGAACTTGGTATCTAGAGCATTAAGAGTAGAGAAACATTTATGAATATTACAGAAAAGAAGGTCAGATTTAAGGGGTGAGGCAGAGTGAAATGAGGAACCATGGAAATGTTTTGATCTGATTTAAGTTTTAAAATCATCATTGCAATTGTTTTGTTGAGAATAGACCATGGTGAACAAAAATAGAAACAAGGAGACATGTTCTGGGATGTGGCATAATTGAGCTTAATAATTAGCAGTAGAGGTGGATAGAATTGGCAAATTTTAAAAATATTTTGAAAGTAGGATACAAGTATGTACTGAGAGAGATTCGATTTTGAATTTGAAAAGAATTCAGAAAGAATCCAGGCATTGTGGTTGAAGCATAGGGAAGGATGCAGTTGTCAGCTGAGATGAAGAAGCTGCAGGCAACACCAGTCTTTATTTGGACCTCCCAAAAGCAGATCATGAGACAAGAACGAGATGTTTACATGGCAGGTGATCCCAGGAAGCAGGAGTGAGGGAGTAGAGTTAGACAGGTAATGGGGCTTGATTCCAGCGGGATCTCTCAGAAGCATACAGAATGCTTCCCAGAATTTTGTTTGAAATATGGAAACATGTATCCACCAGCTCCCAATCTGCTGCTTGAGGGTTTTCTCTAGGATCACTCCCTTCTGGGATGTTCCAGAGCACAAAATAAGTTCCTGTCGCACTGGAAAAGGCACTGGGGTGAATGGAAAAAGAATGGCACTTTTATCAGATGGGCTCTCTCAATACAAAATAAGTTTGAGAAGTAAATTTGAACTCACACAAAACTGTCTACCTGCTAAAATTGAAATCAGAGACCTCTCCTACACAATTTAGGGCAGCAGGTCACTGATGGACATGGTAAGTTGGACATTCAAGTGCAAAGGTCAGACAGTTGGATATCAAGACGAGTTTGGAGATAAGTCTGAAATGGAGATATAAATTAAGGAACTGTCAGCACATAGATGGTATGTATAGGTATGGAACTGGAAAAGATCAATCACCAAGTGAGTGTATGGAGAAATGAAAAAGAGAGAGACAGAAACAGAGAGTACAAAGACTATACTTTAGGACACTCCAAAATTAAGACATTGGGGAGAAAAAAAAAGGTATCAGTAAAGCAAGGTAAATAGTGACCAGGGGAAAGCAAACCTAGGGAGAGTAAGAACATGGTATCCTGGAGCCAAGTGAAGAAACCACCAAGAAGAACAAAAAAGATTAACTGTGTCAAATGCTCTGGTAGGTCAAGGATTATGAAACTAGAAGTTGTCATTGGAAGGTCACAAATGAGTTCTATGAAACTAATGGTGTCTCCCACTTTTTGTTGATATGCCCTTAGAATAATTAAAACGTTAATAAGTAGGCATTAACCTCTCTTCCCCAGTCTTTCTCAAACACTGCTCTTTCAACTGGTATATATAAAATTACCAGCAAGCAATGACAAATTACAGGAAAAAAAACAAAACAAAACAAGGCAGCATTTCTTCACAGAGTTAGGATGATAACTTATTTCTCTATGTTTCTTTTTTGTTGTTTTATGAATATAGCAGCTTTATTTTCATTTTTTAACATAAGATGTACTCCTTTATTTTTTTATTTGGTCTTTGTTGTATTTTTTTCCATTACCGTTCAGTCCCCTTAAATCCCTTGCCCCAGGAGTCACTGCACTGCTGTCCATGTCCATGGGTCCTTGTTCCTTTTTGCTGGATCCCTCCGCCCCCTCACCTCCTTCCCCAGCTCCTTCCCCAGCTCTAAACCTGCTCTCTATCTAGGAGTCTGTCCCCATTTTCCTTGTTAGTTCTGTTTGTTCATTAGATTGCACATATTAGTGAAATAATATGATATATTTCTAATTAAAATATCTCTTTTGCCGCGGCTGGTGTGGCTCAGTGGATTGAGCACCAGCCTGCCAACCAAAGGGTTGCTGGTTCAATTCCCAGTCAGGGCACATGCCTGGGTTGCGGACCAGGTTCCCCAGTAGAGGGCACACAAGAGGCAACCACACATTGATGTTTCTCTCCCTCTCTTTCTCCCTCCCTTCCCCTCTGTCTAAAAATAAATAAATACAATCTTTAAAAATATGTCTCTTTAAATGAAATTATGATGTTCTTCTCTAGAAATATTATTTATATACATATCCATATTCATCCTCAGCATAGGATACGTATGAATGTTATGCTACAAAATTCAAAACTCTGGGAGTGATTGTTTTAAACCTACAAAACTGAGTATCAGACAAAACCAGATTTATTTAGTCAGGAGTTACACATGATAGTGGGGGCTGGGAAAAGCAAAACAACATCTGTATTGGTGAGGAGAATGGATTCAGAAAACAGAAATATTCTTCCATTACTTTTCCCTAACATTTTAACCATAGTAGAGGAGACATTTATATTATGCAATTTATAGTTCACCTAAATAAAAAAATAATAATTTTTCTGAAGTGCTAAGCTTGTTGAAGAGTTTACTGCTACAGGAGACTGCTATGAAGCCTCTGACACCTGCTGTTTTTTTTTTTTTACTTGCTGGAGGATCTTTATTACCTCTCGCTTCAGAACTGCTGGTTAAGATTCTGCTCACTCTATCTTTTTTATACCATTCTATATTTTTTTCTCAATTATCCTAAAAACTCAAGGACTTAGAAATTGTAATAAACATTTCTATAAGGGCATACAATTTCCCTCTTCTTAAGGGTTACACTGCTGTCTTTTATCTAACTGTTTAGGATAGATCAGGGGCGTCAAACTCATCTTCACTGGGGGCCACATCAGCCTCGCGGTTGCCTCCAAAGGGCCGAATGTAATTTCAGGACTGTATAAATGTAATTTCTCCTTGGCACTGCCACTGGGTAGAAACAAGGTGCTGGGCCATATAAAACCAGGTGGAGGGCTTGATTCAGCCCGCGGGCCTTGTGTTTGCCACCTGTGGGATATATGCTTAGCTCAGCCTTTCTTCTTTAGAGAAACAAAATCTTAGCCTTTATTTTTCTATCCAAATTCCATATTTCAAATGTGATGTGTAATATGTGTATATTATTTAGTTGTTAATATTTCCTAATATTTATTATGATATCTTTGATCCATACATTTTTGTGTGTTCATAATTACTTTTAGATACTGATTTTTAATTTCATAACATAGTGCTAAGATAATATGAGTTTTATAAGATTAATTCTTTGAGATGCATTAAGGCTTGTTTATTGCCTAACATTTGGTCGATTTTTGTGTATGCCCCAAATAAATGTATATTCTGCAGCTGCCGAACATGATAACAAATGTGTTCATTACATCACATTCATGTACTTGCTTTTAACAAGTCTATGTATGGTTGCTGATTTTTTTAACTGTTTTGTCTATCATCCTGAATTAGACTTTTTTTTCATTTAATTAAATATATTGGGTGACACTGGTTAATAAAACTATATAGTTTCAAATGTACAATTCTATGATATCATCTACATATTGCATTCTGTGTCTACCAACCAAAGTCAAATCTTCTTCCATATATTTGACCCCTCTTATGACCCCCACCTCTTATGTCTGGTAACCACCATACTGTCATCTGTGTCTGTGAGTTTTTGTTTGTTTGTCTTGTTTGTTCATTTGTTGCTTTTGGTTTTATACCCCACATATGAGTGAAATTATATGTTTCCTGATGTTTTCTGCCTGACTTACTTTGTTTAGCCTGATATTCTCAAAATCCATTAATGTTATCACAAACTGCAGTTATTTCATCTGTTCTTATGGCTGAGTAGTATTCCATGGTATGTATGCATGACATCTTCTTTATCCAATTATCTATTGAAGGACACTTTGGTTGTTTCCATGTCTTGGCCACCATAAATAATAGTATGACGAATATAGGGGTGCATATATCTTTGAGAATAAATGTTTCCAAATATTTTAGGTAGATATCCAGAAGAGGGCCTGCTAAGTCATATTGTAACAACTAATTTTTTGAGGAACTTCCGTACTGCCATACTGTTTTCCATATTGGCTAAACCAGTTTACATTCCCACCAGCACTGAATGAGGGCTCCTTTTTCCTCACAACCTCTCCAACACTTGATATTACTTGTCTTGTTGATAATAGCCATTCTAACAGGTGTGAGGTGGTATCTCACTGTAGTTTTGATTTTCATTTCTCTAATAGTGAAGTTGAACATCTCTTCATATATCTGTCAGCCATTATGGATGTCTTCTTGGAAGAAGTGTCTGTTCAGGTCCTCTGCCCATTTTTTTTTTAATGGGTTGGTTGTTTGGTGTTGAGCTCTGAGTTCTTTATACATTTTAGATCCTAACCCCTTGTCAGAGTTGTTGTTTGCAAATAACTTCTCCCATTTGGTTGGCTGCCTTTTTGCTTTGCTGGTGGTTTATTTTGCTGCATAGAAGCCCTTTAGCTTCATATGGGCCTATTCATTTATTTTCGCCTTTACTTCCCTTACCTTTGGAGTCAAATTCATATAATCCTCTCTGAGACCAAGATTTACAAGTTTAGTACCTATGTTTTCTTCTATGTAATTTATTGTCTCAGAGCTTACATTGAGATCTTTGATCCATTTTTAATTAATTTTTGTATATGGAGACAATGAGTAGTGTAGTTTCATTCTTTTGGATGTGGCTTTCCAATTTTTCCAGCACAATTTTTCCATTTATTGAAGAGGCTTTATTTTCTTTATTTTTATATCCTTTGTCAAAAATTATTTGCCCATATACATGTGGATTTATTTCTGAGCTGTCAATTCTCTTCCATTGGATTGTGCATCTGTTTTTCTGCTGATACCATGCTGTTTTTATTATTGTCATTTTGCAGTATGATTTGAAGTCAGGGAGCGTGACTCCGGCTTCATTCTTTTTTTCTCAGATTTGCTTTGGCTATTCAAGGTCTTTGTGGTTCCATACAAATTTGATGATTTTTTTGTTCTGTTTCTTTGAAAATGCCATTGGAATATTAATAGGGATTGCATTAAATCTGTATGTTGCTTTGGGTAATATGGCCATTTTAACTATGTCAATTGTTCCAATCCATAAATGTGGAATATTTTTCCATTGCTTTGTCTCTTTTTCAATCTTTTTCTTTTACTTTAAATAAACTTTTTAGTTTTTTAATTACAGTTGAAGTGTAATATTATATTAGTTTCAGGTTTAAATGCAATGATTAGACATTATATGACTTACTAAGTGATCATCCCAATCAATCTAGTACCCATATGACACCATACATAATTATTACAATATGGTTTACTATATTCTAAATAGTGTACTTTACATCCTAGTGACTATTCTGTAACTACCAATTTGTACTTCTTACCTCCTTCACCTTATTCACCAAACCCCCATCCCATCTGGCAACCATCAAAATGTTTTCTGTATCTATGAGTCTGTTTCTGTTCTGCTTGTTCATTTATTTTGTTTTTCAGATCTATTTTGTCTGGTGTAAGTATTGCTACCCCAGCTTTTTATTTATTTGTTTGTTTGAATTTTCCTAAAATATTCTTTTCTAACACATTTCTTTCAGTCTGTGTGTGTCATTCTATCTAAAGCAAGTGTCTTATAGACAGCATGTAAGGGTCCTTTTTGTTATCCATTCATCCTCCACATGTCTTTTGACTGGTGCATTTAATTAATTTGCTTGTAATATAATTGTTGATAGATATTTACTTATTGCCATTTTATTATACATATTTTTATGTTTTTTTCTTCTTTTTCTTAAAGGAGATCCTTTATCACTTCTTGTAATACTGATTTGGTGGAGATGAACTCCTTTAGCTTTTTCTTGTCTGGGAAGATTTTTATATGTCCTTTGATTCTAAATGACAGCTTTGCTGGGTAGAGTAATGTTGGTTGTAGATCCTTGCTTTTCACCAATTTTAATATTTCATGCCAATCTCTTTTAGCCAGTAAACATTCTTTTTTCTTTTTTCTTTTTTTTTGTTATTTTGTTTCTTTATTGTTGTTCTACTACAGTTGTCCCAATGATCCCCCGTTGCTCTCCCCTGCCTCACCCACCCACAGTCCCACAGTCAATCCCCACCCTGTTTTCCATGTCCACGGATCATTAACTAGGCCCTTGTTCTTAACTAAGTCCTTCCCTTTTTTTCTCCCTTATCCCACTCCCGCTTCCCTCTGGTCCCTGTCAGTTTATTCCTTATTTCCATGCCTCTGGTTCCATTTTACTTGTTTGTTTATTTGTTTGTTTTGTTCATTAGGTTCCTGTTATCGGCGAGATCATTTGGTATTTGTCTTTCACTGCCTGGCTTATTTTACTTAGCATAATATGCTCTAGTTCCAGCCGTGCTGTTACAAAAGGTAAGAGTTCCTTCTTTCTGCTGTGCAGTATTCCACTGTGTAGATGTACCAGTTTTTTTATCCACTCATTCACCAATGGGCACTTAGGCTGTTTTCAGCACTTGGCAATTGTAAATAATGATGCTGTGAACATTGGAGTGCATAGGTTATCTTGAATTGGTGTTTCAGAATTCTTGGAGAATAATCCCAGCAGTGGAATTGCTGGGTCAACAGGCAGTTCTATTATTAGTTTTTTGAGGAAATTCCATACTGTTTTCCACAGTGGCTGCTCCAGGCTGCATTCCTACCAACAGTGCACTATGGTTCCCTATTCTCTGCATCCCCACCAGCACTTGTCTTTGTTGGCTTGTTAATGATGGCCATTCTGACAAGTGTGAGATGGTATCTTTTTGTGGTTTTAATTGGCATCTCTCTGGTGGCTAATGATGTTGAGCATCCTTTCATATGTCTCTGGGCCCTCTGTATGACCTCCTTGGAGAAGTGTCTGTTCAGGTCCTTTGCCCATTTTTCAACTGGGTTTTTTGTCTTCCTGGAGTGGAGTCTTGTGGGTTCTTTATATATTTTCAAGATCAGATATTTTGTCTGAGGTACCATTGATAAATATGTTTTCCCACATGATAGATTCCTTTTTCATTTTGATGATGTTAGCTGGCAGGATCTTTTTATTTTGATGAAGACCCATTTGTTTATTCTTTACTTTATAGCCCTTGTCCTAGAAGATGTATTGGCAAAAATATTGCTGCATGGGATATCTGACATTTTCCTACTTATGTTTTCTTCTAGGCCATTTCCTCTAGGCCATTTCCTCTATGGTGTCATGGCTTATGTTTAAGTCTTTTATCCATTTTGCTTGTATTCTGGTGTATAGTGTAAGTTGGTAACCTAGTTTCTTTTTTATCTCATGTGCAGTTCCAGATCTCCAAGGACCATTTGTTGAAGAGGCTATTTTTATTCTATTTTATGCTTCTGCCATCTTTGTCAAATATTAATTTACCATAGAGACCTGGGTTTATTTCTGAGCTCTCTATTCTGTTCTGATCTATATTTCTGTTCCTGTGTCAGTACCAGACTGCTTTAATTACAGTGGCCTCATAGTATAGTTTAATATTAGGTATTGTGATCCCTCCTACCTTGCCCTTCTTTATAAAGATTGCTGTAGCTATTTGGGATTGTTTTTGGTTCCATATAAATTTTTGAAATGTTTGTTCTAGATCTGCGAAATATGTCATTGGTGTTTTAATAGGGATTGTGTTGATTCTATAGATTGCTTTGGATAGAATGGACATTATAATGTTGATTCTTCTAATCCATGAACACAGTATATGCTTCTAATTATTTGCATCTTCCTTAATTTCTTTCTTCAGTGACCTGTATTTTTCTGAGTACAGGTTTTTATCTCCTTGGTTAAATTTATTTCTAGGTACTTGATTTTTCTTGTTGCTGTAGTAAATGAGATTCTTTTTCCTAGTTTCCATTTCTGATAGTTCAGTGTAAGTGTACAAAAATGCCTTTGATTTCTGAATATTGACTTTGTAGCTTACTGTTTTGCCACATTCACTTATTAGGTCAAGTTAGTTGTTGGTGGAGTCTGAAGGGTTTTCTATGTACACTCTCATGTCATCAGCAAACAGTGACAGCTTTACTTCATCCATTCCAGTTTGGATGCCTTTATTTCTTTTTCTTGTCTTATCACTGTGGCTAGAACTTCCAATACTATGTTGAATATAGGTGGTGAATGCAGACTTCCTGGTCTTGTTCCTCATCATAGTGGGAAAGCTTTAATTTTTGCCCATTGAGTATGATGTTGGCTGTAGGTTTCTCATACATGGTCTCTGTTACATTGAGGTATGCTCCCTCTATTCCCACTTTGTTAAGTGTTTTTATCATAAATGGGTGCTGTGCTTTATCAAATTACTACAGTATTTTATTGATATGATCATATGATTTTTGTCTTTCATTTTGTTTATGTGATGTATTACATTTATTGATTTGCAAATATTATACTATCCTTGCATCCTAGGATGAATCCCACTTGATCACAGTGTATGATCTTGTTAATGTATTGCTGGATGCAGTTTGCCAATATTCTGTTGAGGATTTTGGCATCCATGTTCATCAGTGATAGTGGCCTGAAGTTTTCTTTCTTTCTTGTGTCTTTACCTGGCTTTGGGATTAAGATAATATTGGGCTAATAAAAAGAGTTTGGGAGTCTTCCCACTTCTTGGATTTTTCAGAATAGTTTGAGAAGTATAAGAGTTAGTCATTCCCTAAATGTTAGATAAAATTCACCTTTGAAGCCATCTGGTCCAAAGCTCTCATGTGCCTGGAGTTTTTTTATTCCTGTTTCAATTTCACTAAATGTTATCAGTCTACTTAGGCTTTCTGCTTCCTCTTCATTGAGTTTTGGAAGATTATATGTTTCTAGAAATTTGCCCATTTCATCCAGTTGTCTGATTTCTTGGCATATATTTGTTTGTAGTAATTTCTTACAACCCTTTGTATTTCTGTGGTATCAGTTGTAATCTCTCCTCTTTCATTTCTGATTTTGTTTATTTGGGTCCTCTGTCTTTTTTTCTTGTTGATTCTGCTTAAAGGTTTGTCAATTTTGTGTATCTTTTCAAAGAACCAGCTTCTGAATTTATTGATCCTGAGAATTGTGCTTTTAGTCTCTATGTTGTTTAATTCTACTCTAATACTGATTATTTCCTTCCTCCCACTCACTCTGGGCTTTGTTTGTTGTTGTCCCTCTAGTTCTTGTAGGCATAGGGTTAGGTTGTTTATTTGAAGTGTTTCTGTCTTATAGGTAGGCCTGTATCACTAGGAACTTCCCTCTCAGGATTGTCTTCACTGTGTCCCATAGGTTTTATGATACTGTGTTTGTTTTCATTTGTTTCCAGAAACTTTTGATTTCTTCCTTTACCTCATTCTTAACCCATTCATTATGTAATAGTATGTTATTCAGTCTTGATGAATTTGAGTGTTTTTGAGTTGTTGTTTTTTTTTTTTTTGAGGTTGGTTTCTAGTTTCAAGCCACTGTGATCTGAGAAGCTTGATATTATTTCAATTTTCTTCAGTGCATTGAGGTTTTTTTTGTGACCTACCATGTAGTCTGACTTTGAAAATGTCCCATGTGCATTTGAAAAGAATATATACTTTGTTTCTTTTGGGTGAAAGTTTCCATATATATCAATTAAGTACATTTGATCTAGAGTGTTGTTCAATGCCACAATATCCTTATTGATTCTTTGCTTTGAAGATCTATCCATTGTTGACAATGGGGTGTTAAAATCCCTAGTGTAAGTGTGTTGCTGTTTCTATCTTTTTTGAAGTTCTCCAAGATTTTCCTTATCTATTTGGGTGCTCCTATGTTGGGTGCATATATGATTATAATGTTTATCTGTTCTTGATGGATTCTTCCCTTGAGTATTATGAATTGACCTTCTGGGTCTCTTTTTATGGCCTTATTTTGAACTCTATTTTGTCAGATATAAGTATTGCTACCCTGGCTTTTTTTCCTGTCCCTTTGCTTGGAGTATTTTTTTCCAACTCTTCACTTTCAGTCAGTGTAGGTCCTTTGTTCTGAGGCGGGTCTCTTGTAGGCAGCATATGTGTGGGTCATGTTTTCTTATCCATTCAGCTACCCTATGTCCTTTGATTGGAGCATTTAATCCATTCATACATAAGGTTATTATGATAGGTACTTATTCATTGCTATTTTACTCCCTTTGTACCTTAGTTCCTCTCTCTCACTATTTTTCTTCCTCTTCTTAAAGCCCTCCCTTTAGCATATCTTACAATGCTGGTTTGGTGGAGGTGTATTCTTTTAGCCTTTCTTTGGGAAGCTCCTTATTTCACCTTCAATGTTAATTGAGAGCCTCGCTTGGTAGAGTACTCTTGGTTGCAGGACTTTGCTTTTCATTACTTGGAATATTTCTTGCCCTTCCCTTCTGGCTAGTAGTGTTTCCATTGAGAAGTCAACTGCTAGCCTTGTCAGGGCTCCCTTGTATGTTACTTCCTCTTTCTCCCTTGCTGACTTTAAGATTTTCTCTTTGTCTTTGAATCTTTCCATTTTCATTATGATGTGTCTTGGAGTGAGCCTCTTTTGGCTCCTCTTGATTGGGAGCCTCTCTGCTTCCTGTATTTGTGTGACTTTTTCCCTAATCAAATTAGGGAAGTCTTCTGTCATTACTTTTTCAAATGGGTTTTCTATGCTTTGCTCCTCTTCTTTTTCAGGCGTTCCTATGGTACAGATATTATTGTTTCATGTTGTCCTGCAGCTCCCATAAACCCTCTTTCTTCTTTTTTGAGTCTTTTTCATTTTGTTGTTCTGTCTGGGAATTTTTTCTACCTTGTCCTCCAGCTCATTGATTTGATCTTCTGCTTTATCTGACCTGTTTTTAATTCCTTTTACTATATTCTTCAATTCAGAAATTGTATTCTTTGTTTCCTCCTGTCTGTTATTGATAGTTTCTTTGTCCTTTTTCATGCTAATGTAGTTCATAGTAAGTTCCTTGTAGCTTCCTTGTAGTTCATTGTAGTTCTCACTAAGCTCATTGAGTTTCCTTATAGCTACTATTTTGAACTCAATGTCTGATAGTTTACTTGCCTCTATTTCATTTAGCACTCTTTCTGGGGATTCCTCGTTTCCTTTCAGTTGGGGGTTGTTACTTTTTCTCCTCATTTTAGGTATTATTCTTGTTATTTTCTGCTTCTTAGATTGATCTTCTTTGACTCCCTGTCTTCATGATGTGAACTTCTATGGTGAGAGACCTGTGGGATTCAGTGGCGCAGTCTCGATGATCTCCTGAATCTGATGCTCTTGGGGTCCTTTATGTCATTTATGTCAGCTCTCTGGTTGTAATTGGGTTTTGATTGTTGTGTCATTCTGTGGTGGGTCCTTTCCTTCGGTTGGTCAACTGAGAGTCACTATGCCCACCACATCTCAATGCTGTTGTGCAGGTGCACTTTTTTCTTTTTAGATCTGCCTCTGGTGATGTCAGATAGTGCCCCAGTCTGGTTAGGTTGCCTCTTTGAGACTACCAGGGATCCACATTCTATGGCTGACTCCTTTAGTTGTTAATATAGTCAGTCTGTAATTAGCAGTGATGTTTAAGCACCACAGGGTGGGGCAGAGTAATTCCTGCAGGCAGGACTATTGCTTCCCCTCAGGGTGATGCCACTTCAAGGGGAGTAATCTGCCTGAGCAAGATGGCCTCCTGAAGCATGGGGGATGACTCAGCACCAGGATCCTGGCAGTTGCTCTCTCAGTTCTCTCTCCAAAACCACAGTCTCCAGTCTCTCCTCAAGCACCTCTAGTCCACTCTACTTCCCTTTTGCCAGAGCCAAGGGTAAGTGGCTGCAAATGAAATTTTATGTGTTGGCCATCTGTCTCTGGCAGAGAGAAACCCTGCTTTTATTCACAGCTGGATGTTGTCTGCATTCTTTTTGTTCTCTGGTACTGTAGGCTGTGGAGCCCAGCTTGGGGTTTAGATCCCACACTTCTCAGGAGGAACCACCCTGGATGCTGAAATATTTCTCTGGCACTTCAGTTGCCACCCATGGGAGCCCAGTCAGCCCTCTCACATCTCCTCTGCACTCTGTACCAGTCACTTTGTGGTGAAGCTCTTTATTCTGTCTGTCCATGGTTATAAGGCTTCTCTCCTGCTATTGTTCAGTTGTTTATTCCAGATGATTTTTTTGCATCTTCTTTGTAATTCCAGATGGTCCTGGGAGTATGTTAGTGTAGCTTCTACTTATTCCTCCACTATCTTGGATCTCCTGGCCAACAAATTTTCTGTTGAGAAATCAACTAACAGTCTAAGAGCTCCCTTGTAGATAACTAGCTGCTTCTCTCTTGCTGGTTTTAAGATTCACTCTTTCTCTTCAACTTTTAGCAATTTAATTATGTCTTAGTGTGGGCCTCTTTGGGTTCATCTTGTTTGGGATTCTGCGTGCTTCCTGGACTTGTATATCTATTCCTTCACCAGATTAGGGAAGTTTCTTCTCCTTCCAGTGTCCCCATGATGCAAATGTTGGTACACTTGAATTTATTCCAGAGGCTCCTTATACAATCCTCACTTTTTGGATTCATTTTTATTTTTGGTGTCTGATTGGGTGTTTTCTTCTTCCTTACCTTCTAAATCTCTGATTTGATCCTCTGCTTTATCCACTAATTCCCTGTAATGTATTCTTCATTTCAGTTAGTATACTCTACATTTCTGCATAATTCTTTTTTTAAGTTTTCTATTCCCATTTTTAT